>OY751313.1:50442711-50638793 GCA_963564615.1 Rhorus exstirpatorius
TTTTTCTGCCGCCGCCGCTTCACTCTATCCCTACCTCTCAACATCGTCTTCGTTCGCGGTCGACTCAACGTGTATATCGCGGCTCGTTGCCCCTCGCGAGCTGTCGCCCCCCCCCCCCTCCCCCACCGTCATTGCCGGCCGGCCGGCCGGCCGCCACGTGTCCCCCTTGCCCCCATGCTGCCCCCGGGACGCGACGCTACTACCCCTCCTATAGCGCGCGCGTCGTTTTTGCCGCCGCCGCCGCCGCCGCTCCCGAGACTCGCTTCTCCCACTCTCGCGTCGCAACTGCCTCGGACATGGTCGTACTTGCTCGGCGCGATTCCTACCTCGTCCCCTCTCCCCCCGCGATCGCTCGTTCACCAGTGACGTAGCATCCTCTGCTCCTGCCCCACCGATCTCCCCTGTGACGTAAACTGTGGCGCGCGCCCAACCTCTCCCACACGTGCGGTAGCACCATCGATGAGTCCCCCCCCCCCCCCGACCCTAACCCCGCTCATAGCTCCTGCCGCGCGCGTTTCCGATCGGTCGACGGGTTTACAAGAGAAATAGAGACGGATAGCGAGAAAGAGGGATACAGAAAGATCGATGTATATATGTGTGTGAACAAACACATATATATATATATACATCTATAAATATGTATATGCCGATTCTACAGCTGTACATATATAGAGCTGGGGACGAAGCGCGTCGACGTTGATGATATAGACGTGGGTTATCTTGCATCTATGACTTTCCAAGTGAAAGACATATACGCATGCGTGCGTATACGTGGATGCGAGAGAGGCAGATAGAGATACCATAGGGTTATCGTCGATGGAGCGAAAGAGCAAGAGCGAGGAAGGAAGAAAAAGTTTGTACAGTCCAAGCACTCTGGTGCGTATATGTGAGAATGGGAAGCTTCGGAGGGTCTCGTGTGTACACCGGAGGCCAAACGTTCGAGCACTTGTGCCTATATACATGCGTATGCGGTAGGCCGACAATGAGACGGTGTTATTTTTTTTCTTTTTTTTTTTTCATTCTGTTTGCCGTCTTTAACTATCAATCATGCCACGGTGAAGGGGTGGGGGGAGGGGAGGGGAGAGGTTGACCCTGAATCCCGAAAATCTTACAACAACGAATTCCGAAATAGGCTTTTACTATACTTTTGGGTTTTATCGATATGCCTCATAAATTCTGGCTTCAAAATGGTTTTGCTGTTCATGCTTGGTGATAAAGGGTGTGAATAAACTCCCTCATAGAAATACATGCGTTTCCAAAATATAGGAATAAATTCCACCATATATTTATGTCTCACTTCATATGCAGGATTTTGTAGTCTTATGGGAAATTGGTGATCAGCGGGTCCTAGAATCCTAATAATATCTGTATTATCTGTATTTTGAAATTTTCGTGGATTGGTATATTACGTCTGCGAGAATATATATTTCACGCTGAGCCGAGGGTGCGTTATAGAAGCGAGCGCGTGGTTCCCGAAATAGAATGAAATGCGCGTAATATACCACGAGCAAAAGGGGGCTATCGTTCGCTCGTAGACGCAGGTGAAGACTATTCGTGAGAGACACAGATCGGACATTCATAATGAGAGCTTTCATAAAATAGATTAAATGGAATAATAAACGCGGATCTTTAGAGGGTCATGTTGAAAGATTGACTCGTTGTATTGCTTATTGCGACGCTTTCAGGAGAATCGCGTAATCGAAACGATTCAGGATTAATGGTTTTTTCCTCCTTTTGGTTTTTCTTATATCGCGTTGAGTGACGTCATTCGCTCGAAATCGAGTAATGAAATTACCCATTTTTTTGTTTTTTTTTAATATTATAGAAGCTTTTGACGTTTTTATTTCTTTTAGTTTTATTATCCAACTATTAAATATCACGGAAAACAAAGTTTAACAATGAAACAACGAGACTTTTGGTGACTCATGAATTTTTGGAATCCTTCCAATTTTCACCCCAAATGAAACGTTATTGTGAAATCCATGGATGACGTTTTGTCGAGGCTCACGCAGTAATTAATTTTCATAATGTGTTCTTTGATCGTAAATGATTAACGATGATAATTGATCGAGTCACGGTAATCAAGCGAAGAATTAATGATCTTGACCAACGGTAAAGTAGTAGAAAAAAAAAAGAAACAAAGTTTCGTAACTGCGTCTCCCACCCACGTTCAATTGACGAACCTACCAAACACTCGGGCTTGGTTAATTATACGTATAGATGCTGATATTGTATACGGCGATATACTTCCGCCTATTGGGTTATGCGATACCGCCCACACGAAAATCTCAATAACTTTATTTCGTCGTCCGCGATCGTCCCGATTTATTCAGGAACGATGTTGTCGGTGCGAGACGATAATACCCACGAAATATATGTTATCTATTTTGGGACTCGTCGTATTGTGTATCCAAGCTCTTTCGAAAATCAGAGACACGCGACGAAATCGAATCTCTTACACGTTAGCTACTTTGAGAATTTTTCAGAATTCTCGTCATTCTGATTTTTTTTATCCTTCATCTTTATAATTTTCGATGAAAATTTTAACGATTTTTCTGTTTAGTGATGGATAACATACAGTTCTATGCTAAGTATACAGAAACCAGTGGAGAGACTTAAAAAAATTCTCATCTCTGGGTAGGGCTTTCCTCGCCTATTAGATCAAAAATTTTGTATTTCGTTTTCTTTGCATGACTTTGGGCTAAATGGAGTTGCATCCCAGTAGCAACCGACTTTATAGTTCATGTATACGAAATACACGCCTATAAGTGAAGACTTTTGGGAATTTGTTTTTCTCCAATTCCTGACTGTGGCTAGTCTATAAGATCGGGTTTTTAAAACCCCAGATACGCTTGCAAATCAATAATTTTTAAGAACAATCACTTTTAATCCTAGTTAACCGAGAGATTCAATTTTAATGTTTGAAATTTTTAAGTTTTTCCCGGACTAAATGATAAATTTCTTGACATTTTCACGTTTTCCTGGTTTTCCGTGACCGTTGCCAACCTGCCACTACGCGGCGCGCGTTGATCGGTGCGGTGCATGGTGGGAGAACCGCCGGACCTATCGCAGTAGAGCTAGCCACAAGGTCAGTTGCGCAGTGTAAGCTGCGCGACCTCGAATCGAGCATGCGCGATGCGATTAACGGTCGCGCCGCTGTTCTCTGAATCGTGGTTATCGTTAAACGAGAACGCAAAACATCGGAAAGGTTCCAAAGTTTGTTTTTCTTAATTTTCACGAAACCTTGATTGCTCAAAAATATTTCCGGGATAACCAAAAGTTTATTAATTCCCCAACTAAATCTTTATTCCAGACTCCTTCAACCCTACTTTTCCAACTAACCCAACGAACTGCGGTCAGGTACTTCGATGCGAAACTATGAACGAGTAAATTTTGAATTATTCAAATTTTTTGAAAAATGCGTTATACCCAGTGCCTGGTTATTCGATCGAATAAAAAGAGGCGTTAAAATAGTGGATTTGATGGGGACATGTGGGGGCATTGATGGTCAACGATGACCACCTTGCGGCAACTACCTGACCCCCTATTTGGGTTCAGGCAACCGCGAATATATAGCGGGAGTCACACCAGCATCCGCGAGAGCGAGAGAACGTTGGCGATGTGGCAGCGGCGCGGCGGCTCGTCGGTATGGTATACACACGAGTGACGGCATTCGACACGCTCATGGCACGCGCTCACCGCGTTTCTCTCCATCCTCTCTATACGTCTCTCGGCGTACTCCCAATCTTCCGAGAGATGCTGCCGTGTTTTGCGGTGCGCCACTTTATTCATTCCAGAGGGCCCCTCGCTCATACGAGGCAACCCGAGGTGGAATGAAAGAAGCACTTCTAACGCGTAGAGCATGTTTTTTTCTTCTTCTTTCACTCCTCTTTATTCCTCTTCTTCTACTTCTTCTTTCATCCTCGTCATTCATTCAATAGCCCCGTCGTCGGGCTTACGAGATTTCTAAAGCGTTAATGTCCTGCCCCAAGCACATTTCTTCGTGGATACCTACTTTCGGGATCTCCAATGACGAAATTAACAGCATTTCGCCTTTGTAGACAAATACTTGTTACGGATTTTAGAATATCTCCAGGCAATCACGGAGATTTATGTTGTACGTGCTGTCAAAATTTGCGATATCCAATGCCGCATATGTGTTGTACAGTAATCGCGAGCTTTTTGTCACGAAAGTCTGCTCTGAAGGAAATTATAAATGAGTGTGTGTGTGTGTGTGTGTGTGTGTGTGTGTGTGTGTGTGTGTGTGTGTGTGTGTGTGTGTGTTTCTCAAAAGGACATCAAAGTTTGGTAAGAAAAAAACCACAGCGTGTCAAAAAAAAAGTATACATTCATATTGTAAGGCCTTTATATTGTAGCCTTTTTTGTTTGTAAACTCGTCGTAACGTGTTCTGGGAATCTCACGGAGGCTTTTGGAGACCAAAAAAAAACAACAAAATGTCGATTTTTTGTTTCCACTACCACGCTAACAGAAAAAAAAACCTTCCCTCCCGAAAGGAGTACACAAAAACATGTTTAATGGTGACTGGTTTGTGAAAAAAAAAGCAACGTGATTTTTCGGATTAAGATCCGAGAACGGGCAGTGGGCGTCCATACTCCAACCCAAACCTAGTAATTATTTTAATATCCATAATTTTTTTGGAAGAATAAACAGTGATTGTTCATCTTCAATCAAATTATTTTCGAACACGAGACAAGTTTTTCCGCCCAAAATCGAGAATCAAATTATTCCCATAGATCACAAAAGGGCCGCCATATCGTTACGAGAATAAGATTTTCGCGTCGACCAAAGAACAATCGAATCACCCTCCTGTTCAGTGTCTTGACATTATAAAACAGATTGGACAAGATAAACGTCTCAATGTATGACGAAAACGTTCGACCGTGTGTATCAGCCCTTGGATGTCTTGCGATACAACGGCAGAAAGTGGCGCGCCTTTTATGACCCAAGAGAAATGAACCATGTGCAGTTCGATTTCCAGCTAATAATGATGATGTGTTTTCTACGCACCAAATCGTGGCTCAAGATAGAATTGTCATAATTAAATATGGCGAAACAAACCATAGTTTTTTGGTGGATCAAACCACCTGACCCGATCTATTTCAGTCCTGATTCGAACTGTGATTCATGATAAGCCATTTCAATATCCTAATGCCATCTCTCATTGTCGGAAAATCGATCTCGACACAAAGCATCGTTTGTCTGGCGCACAGAAATAAAACGACCCTACCTTCGGTATCCGAGGATTAAGCCCGGCGAGCTGAATCAGCAAATTGCGATAATAATTATCAGGAAGTTCTGCTTTAACCTTAAAAAACGCGGTAACGAATTGAAATTTTCACACAGCATTTGTGGTAGTCTGCTGAATGTATCCGTGAAACGTGCATGCAATTGACCATGTAGTTCTCGAAAAAATAAATCGTAAAGATGCGGTCTAAGTGGATGGGTTCTTATTGTCCCAAACTTCCAATGTACAGTTGTAGGGAATCGGTAGAGAGAGCAAACACGTACTATCCTTCACCACAAGTGTCCGGTACCCCGTGGCTTACGTCCGGTAGCATGAACTGAAGATACAGGATCTGAGCCTCCTTTTAAGGGAAAGTTAAAAGAATTTGACCCTCGTTAATATGATAGAGATAACGAACACATTCTTATATCCACGTAACAATTATTTTTGCATGCCCAACTTCAATCAAATTCCTACAATGCGATAGACACTTCTGGCAACATCGTTATCTCTCATCTAGTTCTGGTTCATTCAATTTTTCGTATAGTCACACGAAATAATGGGGCAAAAAAGTAGCTCGTTCATGCTGCCTCAATTTCAAGTGACAACTACGGATGACCATGTTTTTACGATTATGGTCTCCACGCACATTGAGCATATACAAATAAAGCGTTAACACCAACTGCACCAATCCAAATTCTCCGGGAGTGTTTCTCTCGTTATGCGATTGCGACACACACGCGATGTCTTACAGTTCCTTTTTATTATTTTTTTTTTTTTGTAACGATCATCAGATGGGCCAGAATATTTATGTCTTTTTCTACTCTCATGTAGGGCCGACTACAAGTGTCGTCTGGTGTAGCTTCCCCAATTTTTTTTCCTCTCTTTGGCTACGGCCTAAGCCGTTTAGAACATCGTTCTGTGACTTCGCCTCTCGTAATTTTATTCTCAATATGGATTTTATTCCCGATCCAGCACACGCCGTACAAGCATCAACCCATGCGGGTATACACTTTTATTTTGTTCTTTATGCATTATCGCGGATACCTCTTATATCGGCTTTTATCCTCTTCGGACTTTTATGGGACTTTGTTTATTGGGAAACCGCTTCATTCTCATTGCACGAATTCTGAGATCCGCCCGCGTCCATAAAATTGTACAGCCGTCTTCGTATAGTTATCTCTCTCTCTCTCCATCTCTATCTTTCTATCTCTCTCTCTCTCTCTCTCTCTCTGTCTTTTCTCGCATATTATATTTGAGTCTCGTGGTAAGTTTTCTCCACCGAGAGGCTCTACAGGTTGGAACTGTAGCTCCACAGATTGAAAATCTTGGCTGGTTTTCTCTCGTAACAAGGTATACACTCGCGCTGGCTTGTTTGTTCTCGCGCGCTCTCGCCGTTTGGACAGTACGTTGCGATAGACGAGCAACCAAGAGTATCTCGCTTGACTGGTTGGCCTCTTCTTATGACCGTTGCTGTATGGCTGGTAACATGCGGAATTCATCGGACAAGCGGTCCCCTTCATTATTTCTTTTTTTTTTTTTTAAACGCTTGTCTCTCATCCGGACACTCCCCCCTATACCTCTCTTGCTTCATCTCTTTGGTTTCTCTTTGGAAAATATTATATGCGTACTAACGGACGAAGGAAAAAAAAACTCCATCTGACATTATGTTCGGCCACAATGTTAAAGTTTACTCTGATCAACTGGGTCCATTGTCTCATACTCAAATACGACAATTATCTACATATTGAAAATTTGCGGATCTGTTCAGTCGATGCTTTGACTTAACCTTAGCAGGTAACGCTGATTGTACCAGTTCATCGAATTACCCAATGTTATTGCGTTTTGTTTTTTTGTTTTTTTTTTATATTGGAGAACATGGTCGAAAGGTGCACGAGTCCAGAAGGCCAGTGATATGACTCCCGACTCCATTAATTAAAATTAGAGGAGTTTTCGTTATCCAGTTCTGTTCTAGGGGGAGTTAAGATAGTCCTTGAACTTTGGTACAATTGAAAAATGAGCCTACTTAAATACTGAAAAAGTGATTAATTTATATAATAATGAATTTGGCCACAAAATTATGAGCTTTCGATAGATAGCATAAGTTTATTGCTAAATCCATTTTATTGCTAAAATCATCGATCACATGACTAATACGCCACAAGGATTAACTTAAGGCCATCATGTTTGGCAATTACGATTAGATTTTGATTTTCTTCGTGCCCAAATAGTTTAGCGCAACGAGAAATAATATGGTAACAGGGAAACTTATCGAGGAGCTAACGTGGCCCCAAATTAGTTGGGTCAAGTAGCCTCGTATAAACTTAACAGACAAGCTTGGCAGACTGAACCAGCACATCATCGCACATGCCGTTCTAGCGTACAAGTTATTGACAGTTGATCAGCAATTGATTCGGTAAAAAAAAAACCGAGTTCCAATGACTCGAGGGCAGGATCTGCAATTGTTTTACAGTTGATCTGGCTCAATCCAGCTAAAAAGATGGTTAGCTTGACGAAGACCAACTTAGCTCCAACATTGGACACAAAGGTGATTTTGACTCGATCGATTTTTGTCAAATAAACTAAGTCAGAATTCAATTGGCTTTGAGTTGGATTTTCGGACAAACAAAGCCCAAGTGACAATGGGGGGAGGGTCATTTCTATGTGAAATGAGTTTGGAATCCAAAGCAATGAACAAGTTTGTTCTCATGCTACAAAGTATAACTTCTACCAGGTAAAAACAATAATGTGTCAGATCTTCATACACTTTTAACGAATATCTTCAGAACTCCAGAAATATTTAGTGGCATGTCGTGCATTCAATTATCTCAGATTTTTATCCATCAGTGTAAGAACGGAGATCCCACTACTTTGTCGAGTAATCCCCTGCCATCATGTAGCCTCAATCTCCCCCAAATCTTCGTTCTCGTTTAAATTAACCACTGACTCGATCAGTAAGAGATAACTACCTTAAATTCAAATCCAGTTTTCTCGTAGATGTCACGCGGTCAATCGATTCAAGTAACTGATATTTCACCATGGAGATAATTACCCAGTAGAACATTCGGCGTTCAGGTCAAACACAAACGAGGGCGTTAACACACGAGAAGCCCCCCCCGTTGTACAAAAATCCGTGTCTGTCTGTAATGCGTGGCGGGGAGGTTTCTGATTTCGTCGTTGTCGTCGTGGGATCACGTCGTTGGATGAAAACACGTCCAGAAGATAAGCCCCAAAATCGCGTGTGCCTCAGCAATGCTTGCTGATGCTGGCCTTTCCTATCCTCTCCCAGCTTCGCGGAGCAAAGCTCAAGCTCGCGCGTTCTCGGGCATGGCACAACAAAATCTAAAATTATCACGGTCTGCCGAGGTGGTGGGCGCGTACTATTCGTATCCCAACTCGTCTCGGTTTTGCGCGGGCGAGCGATGTTTATTTCGAGCCGCCACGCAACCACCTGAGCCAAGCATCCCCAAATACCTCGATGAATCCATGCTATGCATATATTCATATAAATATATATATGTATATATAATATAACATATATATATATATATATATTGGCTACTTTGCGTTAGCAATTCTGACTCAGGTCGCTGTCTTCGAAGAGAAGTTTTTTTTTCTCAGCCTTTGGCAGCCTCCACTCTGGTATTACGGAACACATACGCGGTTTGACACCAAAAACTCATCCAAAAACGCGGGCATTCAGACCATCCGTCTCGATTGTACACCAATCGAATATGCAATAATTTTTCTATATCTTTACTTTTCACTATAAAAAATTTTTTGATTATTCCCATGAGGTGAGATTTCACGAAATAATTATTGTTAACTACTCGAACGAGTCAATAGTTACAATTATTATTAGAGGATTAATTAATCGCAAAAATAATTTTATTTAATTATAAAATTATTGAAAATTTGAATTTTTCATTCTCCCTCGAATGACCCCTGTATGACAATAGTTTTAATAATTTCTTGTTTCTTTTGCTTGTTCAAAGAAACGATGTATATATATATATATACGAGCGTCTGAATACAGCCAATTATCACTGTCATTTCGATGCTGCCTCTTAACGCCGAAACACTCGCGATGACTTCATTTTTTTGTTTTTGATTTTTCGTTCACATTTCGTTTGCGAGATGCTTCCTATTTTCGCGCTGAGCCATTTCAATCTTCCAATACTTCGCGAGAAGAAAGATAAACTTGAATAAGAAGAGAAAAAATAAAGTGGTCGGTTCGCTCACGGTTCTTCTGCACGCTATACGATTGCAAAATAATTTGGTGACGATGATGAATCATTGTAGGAACCGAATATTCTATACCGTTGGCCGCCGAGTTTTCAGGATCCACACGCCTTATTTGTGCATATTTGACGGCGATGAATATTTTAATCGGGGATTTTTAGTATAGTAGACGTTTACACGAAGATTACTTTTTTTATGTTCCGTTCGTTTCGTTGAAATTATTTTTTTTTTACCGTTCGAATGGCAAAGTCATCACAGGGAATGAAAAATAATATTTTTTCCAGGCGCGCTCATTACTCGTAATTGACGAAAATACGCGAGAAGTGTAAAATTCAGATAAATTTTCCTCGCGTGACAATTCGATGGAAAGCAAGAGCAATTTTGTGATCGCAAGTGTTTTGGGATTAATGTAAATTCAATGGCAATCCTCAGTGGCAACTTTTTTCTATACAATCCGAACGAAAAATCAAATGATTATGTAAGATCAAATTTTTATATGATATTTATTTCGTCGATTGTCAATGGTGTTCAGTGAAAATCTCAATCCAAATTGTCGAATGAAAAATCGTGTATAAAGAATAATAATTATAGCATTTTTCGTCTTCTGCATTTTAATGGTCACAAGCAATCTATCGTACTTAAATGTAGTTCGCGAAATTGCCGCTAGATGGCGAACGGGCAGGATCGTTCTCCTAAGAAGGATGGCACGTTCATGCATTCATAACTGGTGCAATCGTACTGCTCGAACCGAGCCGCGTCGCCTTTTTTCTAAGATCTTACCATTCGAAATAGTTATCTTGGCCAATAGAATGCTTCACCGTTAATTTTTATCAATACCCGGGAAAAAATAGTTTGGATCAACGTAGATCGAATTTATCTTAACATAGATCTACATTTTGGAAAATCGTATATTTGCCTAGATCCATCGAGATCTTGATTTAGATTTGAGTAGAGAGATCTGGTAAGCGAAAGTGTTCGAATGTAATATTAGGTTACCTCGAATGTAAAAAAATCTGCCGTTATGTACGGAGATTCAGGTAGATCTACGATTTTCCAATACTTAGATCTACGGTTGATCGAATTTGATAAAAAAAATAACTTTTACGTAGATCCAAACTATTTTTTCCCGGGATATAGTCACAAAGAAAACTTCTCAGGGTTCTCTCAATTTTTTCCTCATAGTCTCGAAAATAGTCATCAGTAGTATTTTTTTCTCTTTAATTTTCCACAAGGCAAGAGTGTTGAAACATTTATCAAAAATTTGATTAATTTTATGATTATGAAAATATCACGATGCATCGATCGATCTTTTGATCGAATGAGATCAATCGGTCTATCGTCAGTCTGATGG
Source organism: Rhorus exstirpatorius (assembly GCA_963564615.1). NCBI lineage: Eukaryota > Metazoa > Arthropoda > Insecta > Hymenoptera > Ichneumonidae > Rhorus > Rhorus exstirpatorius. Next base: position 50,453,551 of record OY751313.1, read on the forward strand.
AACATTTCTGGTGGGAAATAATCTTTCTCGTCTCACAAGAGGTATATACTTGTGTCAATATAATGATCGATCACATTTTAATTAAACGTTGGGTGGTCGCTATTGGTGACTGAGACTCTCGATTATACATTTATAGAGAATTTCCGCGATCCCGGTAATTCGCCAGAGCCATATGCTCGGAAAGAGCTCACTCTACCGTAGAGCGTACTAGATGCTGTTCATTGCTCACATTGCTCTTTCCTTCGACATCTCTCCTCTCTTTATCGTTCTCTCTTTCTCTCTCGCAATCTCCGATACAGTTTCTCGAGCGTGCGTCGAGGACGCTTTTTTGCCCGCGCTATCAATGACTGAGTTAAACTCAGAGGCACGCGACCACCAGACGCTATACAATATACGTGCACACATTGCAATCTCTCGCGAGTGCCACGGTTTTTGCGCGCCACCATGTGCGCGGTATGCGCGCGTTGCTATGCGCGACCACTACGCATTTTTTTTTTTTTTTTTTCCTCTTACCGAACACTCCATGTGCGCACTCTGTCACGATTCTTAATATTTTTTGCTTCCTCAAGGAAGCTTTGTGTTTTTTTTTTAATTCGTCGATTGCATACGTACGAATTTAAAAAAAAAATCAAACAGGATTCTTAAATGATTTTCGAACGATTATTTCGATTCTTTGATGTTTAAAAATAACTTTTAACCGACAGTTTAAGCAGTATTGGTTGAGGCCAATACTGGGATCGGTGACCGCTTAGTTGTGAACTGTTTCGCGCGGACTTTGCAATTGGCACTTTTTTCATGTTTACGATGGTAATGATAATTGAAACTCAGTAAAATATAGCCGCCTGTATCGGCCAGGTTTTTCGAAGTTTCCCCGTGCCTTCGTGCAAATGCAATACAGTGAATTCGGAAAAAGTGGCTGCATGTGGATAACATTCGGGAGGGTTTCAAACAATAGGAAATGGAATATAGAAATTGAAAGGGTTAAGGGGATAGCTTGCGTAAAAGGTTAAGGACTCCCTACGATTGGAAAGCAAATAAAAAAAATATATATGTATCTTAATGGTGGAAAGAAATTAAGTTTTCTTCATACCTCGGTCGAAAGTACGTACTTTCGGCATCGATATCGAAGCAGAAAGCCTAACTTTCATGCATTGGTAGAACTACACGTACGCCCTCTGTAACAGCGGGAGCAAAAACTTACTCGCACGCACCGGCTTGTGCCGCGAGTCAGAATCGGGAAGACGGGAACGACGGCAGTAACTGCACGCTCATAACCTCAAAATTCGCGTCGTGTGTTCAAGTATTTGTGATTAAAACAAAACAAAACAACCTCAAAATTCGCGTCGTGTGTTCAAGTATTTGTGATTAAAACAAAACAAAAAAACTCATTGTGATGAATAATATGATAAATTTTTGCTATAACTATTTTATAATCAACAGATAATATAAATGTGTTGTACCTATAACAAGAATTTTGAGAATAGAAGACTATATTTATGTTTCATAACTTTGTTAATAAAGCATTCTTAGCTTGAATATTGGCGCCAGTAACCATCTTGCTATACAAACCTAACCTAACTCTCTTCCGTGTTTGATGCCTGCCCCCGACCAGCAGCACTCGCTTCGCTCGTGCCTGCAATGTCGGGCAGGCATCAACACTTGTTAAAACGTATAAATCGGTATAAAAATTCAATTAGCCAGCGTACTTTCGACCGGGCATGAAGAAAAATAGTATACACCACACGGGCAGAAGATTGAAAGCCCTGAACTGCGCGATATGATGCCCTCGGCTTCGCCTCGGGCATCATCACGCGCAGTGCAGGAATTTCCAACTTTCGGCCCTTGTAGTGTAATATACTATTTTTTTTCATGCATGTATACAATAAGCAGGAGAGAAGGTTCAGATAGTTTAAATTTCACTTTACTCTTTCCTCGAGTTCTCTCTCTCTCTCTCGTTTAGATCCATCTGAAGAGGGTGGAGAGGCAAAAAAAAAAAGGTAAATGGCATGAGAGTGAACGAAGATCTCGGGAAGATTCGTTTTTTGCCCTGAGCAATGCTGTCGTGTGCGCTTGCTGTCGATTGAGGAATTCTCTCGATGGCACGCGACTGCCCGAGGCACCGTGATGCTCAGCCACGTGCGCTGCAACCATCGCGGTTGCGGAACGTCGAGTGCACGCCATGGCACAACGACACCCGGAGCTCTTGTTCTTTTTTTTTTTCACGATGCGACGTGCGTGTAATAAGGCATCTTCGTGTATATAATTCCGTGGAATTTGCTGTAATAATTCCTCTCGTTGTCGCTATCGTTTGTGCGATGCATCTGCATAATATGTATCGCGTTCCAGCCATGGCGAAAACGTCCCCGAACAATTCCCCCGAGGCAATGCAAGCTCAGAGGGTTGACCCGATTGAGGAAAATTACTAGATTTAAGATCGAATCAATTTAAAATCTATCCAACTTTGTCATTACGTTGTATGTATTATCGTCTCGAGAGGGGGCAATTGAATTTATAGTCGTTTGCACGTACAATGCTCAATATCAAGGGCATAAGATAGTACAAATTCTAGATTCGATACCAGTTCGTATTTCCTAGCTTCTTCTGTCTTCCATAATTTATTTCTTATTGCCTTGACAAATCGATGTTTTAAACACTTCGGCCTCTCGTTCTCTGCCACACGTTTTCATCATAATTTATTGTAAATGTTTTTTAATGCGATCTCTGGCTTATCTAAGCGGCTAAGCGATCACCCATCCAAATACTGGACACAAGAATTGCTACTTTACGCGAAAGAGGTTATGCTATTGACAGAGATTTTATTCTTGTGGAAATTCACTTGATCGTCGTTATCTCCTTGGGTTATCAGGATAACCACCAGGTGGAGGGAAATAAAGACTATACGGTCTTTTTCTCGATCATTGAACAGAAATAATGATTCATTTATATCGAAATCAGCCGTGTATATCATACAGTACGATCTCGATTTAGAGAACAGCGGGAGTACCAGCAACGCGTCGCGCATGCTCGACTTTAAGTTGCGCAGTTCACTCTGCGCAGTTGACCTTGTAGCTAACGGTGCCGCGATAGGCGCAGCGTTTCTCCCACCATATACTACCACGATCGATATTACACTGCACAGTGGGGGTGGGAGCTGTTCATCAAATCGAATATTCATAAATCGAGATCGTATTGTACACTTTTTTTTACATCGTCGTGCCGTGTACAAGGCCCTTTGAATATCTATAGATTGCGTGAGAGTAATTCAATGTTGCACATAAGAGCTCGCCATTCCCCACTTGTCCCCTAATAACATTCATCGAATCTATTATTTTTCACATGGATATGCATTATTCGATGTCACATTAAACAAACAATTATTCGAAGACATAACTTTTTCGACAAATAATTCTTCGAATAAATTAAAGTTTACCATCAAAAAATCCGAATATTCGTCCTTTGTCGAGCCATCCAAATTCCACTTTGCAGCGCGATAATTTGTATGCCAAAAATCCCGGCTGATCCAGGAATTATTTGTTGAAAACGATAAATAAATTACGAAAATTTCGTAACTTATATTAGCGTATTAGAGAAGGTAATTTAAAAACAAAAAAAAAAAAGATCGTCACGTCGAACGGTCCATTGGGCATGATTGTTTCACTCGCTTATCAGACTATATTTGGTCGGTTTGTCGCGTCATTGGGAAGATGAGAGCTTATTACCATTCGGTTCTTCGTTGGCCGCGATTGAGAGTGACTCACGTGCGCGCGGCGCGTACTTCGGGACGATTCCCGCGCGAGTAAGAGAGAGCCCGTTTTTTGCGCGACAACTTATAAGAGCCATCAGCAGAGCTCTCAACGCACACGGACGATTAAGGATCGTTTCCGGTAATTACCGAGGGACATCGAAGCCGTTCTCACGAGGGACTCGGCCATTGTGTCCAAGACTGGCGATGCCCGAGGCTTCGACGATAGGACCCATTGGGTTGCCTATCGTTGAGGAAAAAAAGGAAAGAAAAAGAAGAAAAAAAAAAACAATCGCCAATTGCTCGATGTTGGACGTTAGATGAGACGATCATTTGACGAGTTTTATGGCTCTCGGTTCTGCGCAATGTTGGGCGTTGCACATTATGTGGCAAGAAAATTTACGTTTGCACGATTCAGACAGAAAAAAAAAAAGAAATCGCAACAAATCGTTCTGGTAAATAACGAATTTGCGCTTAAGCCTTAATTAATTGATTAATTAATTATTCAACGTTCCACTATAAAAAATTGCAATGTAAATAGAAGCACACTGTTTATTCACGCACATGGATATGAATATACATACATACATGAATATGAATAAATATGATGTATATATACGTTTGTTGACTTGAAATATTTTTTTGTTTTGTTTTTGAACGTTTCCATATCGAATTTTTGGGCTTCCGGAAAAAATTGGATAGAATTTTCAATCAGCGAAAAATTTCCGATCATCTAGAGGCTAAGAATATGATGAAGGATAAAAAAAAATTCATTTTTAGCCCACTTCTTAAACCTGAAAATACCGAAATTTCAAATGCCCATAAATTTGCTCCGGATCAACGGATTTGAGCTTATCGGGAGTGTTTTAAAAAGGTCAGAAGTAGACTCAGAGAATGCCGTTCGATTAATCCTGAGGTCTCGACTGTTTGTACCCAAAAGTGCACTTTGAAAATCGGTGAATTTGAGCCCAAAGGACAATCAGATGGTCCGACTTTGAAAATTTATAAAAATTTGTGTTGTGTATGCTCGAGAAATCTATACAATTTATCTTTCTATATCATAAAAATATAAAGATCTTGAAAATGACCGTAAAATGCATGCTTGCATTTGCGATATCCATATGAGAGTCCCTCGATTCTTCTCCACGACGGCGGTGGCAAGATCTTTATATAATATACAGAATATGAAGTGGGGCTATAGTTTGCATTGCAATCGAAAAAAATACGAACCATCAATAATAGGTCATCATTATTTTTCTCAATTGTATAAAAAAATGTTTGTGCGCCGTAATTTTTGCCATTACTTGTAATGCTTGACATTTCTTTGGGATCTCTAACGCAAAACAGCTCGCAATTTTAATGTCTCAAAACTTACGATATCGCATTCAGAGCTCAACTGACCCGGTTTATCTAAAGTTTTGAGATTACATAATCGAAATCCTCTTAATGAGCAAGTTCCAACGGTAAAATAAAGTGTCGAGTCTCGGTTGAAGCGGTACATCTGCGCCGTTTATTAATGCACGGACGTCCCGTTCTGTTTACAAGAGCGACTCTGTCCATTGGCCATCTAGCGGTTCTATCGCGAACTGCATTTAACTACGCGATAGATCCCTGATAGGATTTAAACGCAAAAGGTAACAGAAGGCAATACGATTTTTTATCCTTGATGAACATTTTTTCATGAGTCCAATGCGATTAGGACTGGATTTAATTGGCAATCGCTGAAAGTGATGCCATAAAAATTTGTTCTGTCATTATCATCAACATTCCCATACGAACTGAATGAAAAAAAGTTATCATCGCGAGATTCTGATTGGTTTTACATTCATTCGGTTATCATCGACCATTGGCATTATCATCGTCCATGCGATTGACAGTGCGACGGTATGTTAACCATGAATTATATCCATTGGCGCCTCATTCAATATACATAATGGCACATTTTGCTAAGTAATTATTTCGAAAAATTTCTTAATATCGTTAACGCCCAGATATCCTCGTACAAGAGCCATATAAAATCTGTATCGGATAGTTTCGAAGTCTCGATCGTCTATGGAGGCTATATCGCTACGTGCACGCAACGAAATGTTCGATGTATCTTAACATCGTGAGATTCGGTCCGACAGATTTACCGTACATTATATTGCCGCGAGACGCGAGCGAGTGAGGTAAGTTGTAAATAAGCGCGTCGAGAACGAGTCTCGTCGAAACAAGTCTTCGTGAAACTAACGGATGCACGTAATTCTCATTGAGGAGGTAGGAGGCGGTCCCGTGCCACGATCGCCAACACCATACCATCATCAAGAGCAACGACAGAGAGTGAGTTGGACCGACGATATGCAGCTCTCTCTCTCTCTTTTTCTCTCCCTCTCTCTCCCTCGTGTCTTGAGATCTCTCGTCTCGCGAAGTATCCCTCGAAGAATATATGCCCCTTGCGTCTCATCGATTTTCTCCTCTTAAGATCATTAAGTGCTTCTCAAAAACCGAACGACATGCGATGACGGCGATTTATCTACGTACCTCAAACTCCATATTATCCGTCTTACCGCAGCAACCCATTCAATACTATAATCACCACATGCATGAGTATTGCAAAAGGGTGTAAAACAACTTGCTGTTAGGACGAAAGTGATTTTTTTTTTAATTTAATAAAATACTTTTTCCTCCATTGGTTCTTAGACTTGTGTGATCGTTGGAATAATTATAGAGTGAAAATGTAACCGAATGAAAAATTCGGAGTTCCCGAATGAAACTAATTTTGTCGGGGCTGTATATGCAACGAATATTTGAAGCTTGGACCTCCAGAATGATGATGATTAAAATAGCCAGATTCGAGGAAAATGTGTTTTGGGATAGTTCATAAAGATCTCGATAGAGGGAACTTCGTTTTACTAAGCAACAATCTGGACTATGCGAGGTATACCGCGATTGGCCACGGCGTATGGTGGGGGGAAGCGTTGCGCCTATCGCCGCACCGCTAGCTACAAGGTCAGCCGCGCAGAGTAAACTGCGCAATGTCGATTTTATACAAGTGCAATGCGACCCCGATCCCGATGCTGCTTCCTAAATCGTGGTTGTAGTGTATACTTGATTGGGTTTACAAAGGATAAGTTGAGAAAACGAAAAGAAAATAATTTTCGCGTGTACGATTTACATCGGGACAGTTTTAACGTGACTGTATTAGGAAATATCTGAGCAAGTTCATGAAAGCTTGATCGCTGACAGTTCGGCTCTGTAGAAACGCGATCCAGATGACCTATTGTCTATTCAATGCTATAATAAAGGTCCTAAAAATGTGACTCTTAAATTTAGGTGCATCGCAGTACGATAAAAATGTGAAATCAGCTGAACTCGAGACACCCTAAAAAAAATGAGCATAAACGTTAAATGCGGCACGAACTTATTATGGAAAATTTGAAAAGAAAAGTTTACGTTTGAAATGTGCGCAAACAAACTTTCTTTTGTTTGATGAAATGAGTTCTCAGACGTTTTTGAATACATAATCATGTATTAAATTGATGTCTCAATGCGAGGAAAACTTTTTTTTTGTTCAGAAAATTTGTAATATTGTTTTGAAAAGTTAGAGAATTTTTAATTTTCTTTCAGCATAGTTCGTTCGTCGTAGTGGATTTTGTAAATTTTCATAAATTCACTGAAATAGTCAGTGTAAAAAAATATATGATCCAAAAGAAAAATTCCGGAGATTCGGTATGAGAATGTGACGATTATTGAGCTTGGAACTTTTCGAGGATACGTCGAGTCTGCCTACTGGAACACAAAAAAAAATCCACGATTCTTTTTTTTTTATGCTACTGGATCCTCAACATCTCCTCAAACCTCGACCGTGATTTATTCGAATTAAATTTGATTCCGTTCAAGTTATAATAATTTTTAATCATGCCTTTTTTCTTTTAATGGGTAGCACGTGGCGGAAAGATCGGTGAAATATAATTTATATAGAGGAACGATGAAGTTGCGTAAACGATTTTCTGACCGCCAGCGGACCTCAGGGCTGATAGACTCGCCCATATCATTACCGCGCGTGTCTCGGGCTCAATTTGATTTAAATTCATCCGTGCTTCATAAGTCCATCCTCCCAAACAGGTATTATATATCCATGCATATAGCGAGTTTCATGATGATCCTTGGGGCTACCTGAGTTACGCGTATGTCGACGTTCACCAACGTAAAAATTACACGTGATTCGAAGAGAGAGGAAGAAAGAGAGAGAGAGAGAGAGAGAGAGATACCTCTTTCGCGTCCGTTCACACCGTTAATACTTTTCTCTCATGATGATCGTTAAAACACTCGCGTCCCCTCATTTACGTGTGCTCTCTTGCGCCGAGAATAACGCGAGTTGCGTGAGACGACACTGATTACTCATTCATGCACATATAGACGATATAGATGATAACCACCAGGAAAATCGGATGGGACTTTCATTAGGGAAGTCATCTCGGAGCAAAGTATATTTTCTTTTTTTTCGCTCCTTGAGGCTAATCACTTTTTTCTGTTCAGTATCGAGGTATCATTGCGGAGTATAATGTAAAATTACGAAAAACATATATATATATAGGATAAAGATTAAGAATATGGATGAGGCCTAAAATTTATCGATAATTCATCATGAATTGTTTTAATTTAAAAAAAAAATTGCAAAATAATAACATGAGTCTTTTTGTCTCTATACTCATCTAATCGTTAAAAAATAATCATGAACGAAAGTGCTATCACATGTTTTTCTTTTCCCATGCTTCTATGCATTACTTGGAGAATATTTTTAAAAAATTCTACAAACTATCCAATAATCAAGCTTGTGCTGCTGCTCTTTGCATAGTTTATTAATATTTTATGATTATTCTTTTCTTACCATTAATACATCTGATTATTTCTTTGATTTATATATATATATATATATATATATATATACAGACATGTATATGCATGTATACATTTGATTTTATCTAAATTGAACAGAATTGATCAATGTCGTATAAAATTTGTTTCATAGAAGAATGAATAATGTTATTTCTGGGTGGTACCAAGAGCTTATACTACTTAGTTGACGGTTATACAATTTATACGACACCAAGCGTTATATAGCGACTTTTTAAAAACTCGTTTGGCGCATTCCAGCTGGAATACTATTGGAAGATTAATAAAATTTCATATCACGATAATTTTATATTTTTGACTCGAATGTCCAGGCTATTTAAATATCAAGTATCTCATATATATATATATATATATATATATATAGAGTTGAATGCATCTAGCACAACGAAAATTATTACGGAAATCTTTATGCCGCTGTGATATATAGTTCGGACTTTAATAGGTTTGACTCTATATACTAGTATGAAGAGGCTTCTCTGCTGTGTCGTAATATACATAGAAGATGAAACCTCCGGTTGGTCGAATCCATCGACCAACTTCATCTCATATACGAACTAACGGTACCCTAACGCAAGTCTGTGAGCGACGATGCATGATTCTCGTGAAGATTATCAATATATATATACCTCTACATGTCATACACATATACGCACGTATGGTGTACGTATGAAATTTCAAAATACGATGATACGTGTTCACAAATCTAATTCTATCGGAACGCGAACGAGATAATTTCGTCACAAAAATTCGCGTATCTGTCAATCTCAGAGAAATGTAACAATGACGATTCGAAAGGAATATTGACAAATATATTACTGAGAAAATCATAATAGTTCTGAGAGAATAAATATTTCAAATTATTCTCTAATAATAATTATTATGATTTTTCTTCTTTTAAATAAAATTTTCATTAATTTATCATTATTATTAACGTCGTTGGAAATAACCAAACGATCGGCAGATCAATTATTTAACATTTTTCAAAATCACAAATCACAACTCACGCTTACTTGTTTTTTTTTTTTTTTTTTTTCAAAAGTGCAAGTGACGTCAGTCAAAAATCGATCGCAGCATTGGACTTTGATAAACCTCGTGATCCACGTTTGGCATTCAAATAATAATCAAATTAATAATCATAATGACGAAATTTCCTTGATAAGTTTCAACGGTGGAACGAGATTGACAATAATATAAATAATTTAATAAAACGTATATTTCATATAAGGTATGCGTATACGAGAGATATCATGGTAACGATCTAACAGGCGTCAGGCCGAATGAGTTACGGGCACGCGAGTCGGACGCGCGCGGTAGCCAAAGCGAGATCACCTATATTATGAAGACGCGGGAAAGGGGGAAAAAATTATGAAATAAAAAAATGAACGAGAGAAAGAGGCATCATCGACCCACGTATAATATTCATCGGGACCTGATATACGGCGTGGTGTAGACCGATTCGATACTGCATATGCCGCTCGTGGTCGATCGAACGCGCAACGAGCCGACGTCAAAGCCCCCAACGACTCATCGTGGTTGCTTATCAGTACACACAGCTTTACTGACGTAAAGAGCAAGAGAGAGAGAGAGAGAGAGAGAGAGGACACCTCGGCATTGATAGACGATAACAGCCGAGCTGCCGTAAAACTTTTTTTCAATCCTGGAGCACGTAGTCCCTACTCCAATACGCTTTTATTGAATACACAAGCCCTCAAACATACGAACTTCGGGCCTATCACGGTTCACCCTCCTCTACATAATACTTCACTTATTTACGTAACTGACACCTTTAGCGAAAAAAGGCCAAAATGATCCGCAGGTATTTCCCACTGGGTGCAAAAAACGTTTTCTTTGGAATTTTAAAAAATGAATTATTGCTCAGTGGTAACACGGAAATAGTCCTCGAAAAATTGCTATCCGGATAACTGACCCCCTAAACTATTTTTTATTAAACTTCGATTTAACCGACAATCCCCACTGAGCGGCGCATATCGATCGGCGCAGCCCGTGGTGGGAGAAGCGGTGCGCCTATCGCGTCACCGCTAGCCACAAGGTCAGCTGCGCATTGCAAACTGCGCAGCCTCGATCTGATCAAAGCGCTCGTGCCGGTCCCGTCGCCGTTTCTCAAATCGAAGTCGCAGTGTAAAGGCATTTTTGTGCGATAATGTATAGATAAAATAATGAATCCTCTCGTCTCGTTTTTATATAATTATGTTTATTTTTTCTCGTATTGCTTTCGTCACCGCCCAATTTTCAAGGAAAGGGTTAAGTGGCAAACCCAGTATTTGTCATGATGTTACTTTGAGTCTGTTTTGTTTTTCGAAAATCCTTCAAAACGGTAAGACGAAATTTTCTATGATAATTTACATAAATTCAGGAGGAAGGTGTTCGGTAGGTGTGCTCGGCAGGTACTTTGACTTCACCGTTGTGTAGAGTTTTTTGACAAACCTGAGAAAGGGTTCATATTGTCATACTGTCGAGATATTTTGGGAAAAAAAAACATTTAATTTTGTGATCGTAGGATAAATTCTGCAAAAGGAGGATTTCAGGATTTCTCTGCTAAGTTATCAACTAAGGAATTCAGATGTGAAGTGATTGAAAGTGTTTTCGATGTTGGTTTCTCGGTTTATTTATTCATCGATGTTTCTGTGGGGTCTAGACCAGGCGAGCACGAGTTTTTATGCTCCTAAGATAATATTTTTACTACACTCGTGTACTCTCCTGCCTCTGCCTTCTACATTATACATACTGGATAGTTCGTAGCACAGGTATACAGTGGGCTATACCTATATAGTGGGTGAAGGTGATGCAAGATATTTGTACGTTTATATTTACGCTGAATTGTTTTAGATCCCTGGTGATGCGATAAAGTGATCATTTTCTACCCTCGATTTATCTCTCTCTCTCTGTCCATAACTTTGTTCGATAACGTAATGCAAAGAGGAATTTCCGGATAAGAGTGATTCGATTTTTCAGTGACGAAACAGAACATCGCCATTGACGTCGTAGGTTAAATGAATTATTTACTGCTCCATTATTTTTCATTTTATTCTCTTTCGATAATTTACACTACGATTCGTATATAACACACCACTAAATATTAAATACATGATTATGACGCTTGTATTACGCATATGATCCTTTAAAATCGATCGATACGTTTATTTTAATTATAGACAATCTGTAGATTTGTTATAAATAAAATAAATTTGCTCGCACATGATTTCTCATATGATGATCAGAATTTTTTGGCAACTCTTGGATGATATTTTAGATCGAAACGTTCTAATAATTATATCACATAATAAACATGTACTACAATGATTCGGTATTGAATTTGGAGGTAATTGTTGAGAGGCTTCGGATTTCATGAAATTTCGAATTTTTCGAAAAATATTCATCAACGATTTGACGTCGAGTAAGAATTGAGCTATTGGTATGTAATTGCTTTTTTTTTTTTACACAACTGTCATGACATTATAGAATCTTCTGTACAAAATTTCATGAGACTCGATGAAACGATCGATCAATATTTTTGAATTTTCTCGAAATACGATTTAAACATTCGAAAAAACGAGACAAATAGACCATCAACGTGGAGGGATGGGAAAAAAAAATTTGAGATTAAAATTAGCACGTTCTTGTTCGTCCAAAAATCCGAAATCACGCAAGCCCCGTAACACTGTAAAACTGGATAAGAGATGATGAATAGAGAGAAAGTCCAAATTTCAAATTTTCTTCCTCACAATATTAGCGCAAAGGCTCGAGGGACTTTTGGCTCTATGAGGGAATAAAAAAATTCATAAAATCAGCGCAGCGAGATCAATTCTTGCAAATATGAACAATAATTATGAGGAAAACTAACGAGGAGTTTTTTGCTTCTTCCTTCGCTCAAGTAAATCCATTTCTTCGCGTGCAATTTAAATCGAGACACCTTGTATAACGTTTATGGCCGTTCAGTTGGATGTTAAAGCGGCGATATAGAGGCGTTATGCATGTCGAAGAAAAGCTAGGGCTATAGCGCTCGAGCTCGCGAACGTGGTGGAATACGTGATTTCCACGGGCGCGCCGTGGCGTCGATCGCAACCGGTCCGTATAGTAAACGTTTTTCCTGTCTATTAAAAATCTGTCCCCGCCGGGCTAATTCGCATCCGCGCCTGTCGCGCTCGATTTATTCCCTCGAGAGCCGCGTTACTCTCGATGCTGAAAGAGAGCACGAGAAGATGATGATGAAGAAGAAGAAGAAGAAGAAGAAGAAGAAGAAGAAGAAGGTGAAGAAGGAAGGAACCGGAGATGATGAAAAAGTGAACAAAAAAAATATGAAGAAGTGGAAGAAGAGGAAGAATGCTGAAGGAAAGGTGTGTTCCTCCGAGTCGCGGACACAGACAGAGAAATATGTATGTGATACAAGGCTCGGCCTTTTGACTACAGGCATATAAAGCAAGATTCTCGTGGTTGAAGATACAAATTTTTTTTTTTTTTCTTTTCAAACGCTACAAGGAGAACGTCAAACATTGATTTATATAAAATAAATCTTGTATGAATGACGCGAAAATTAATTTAATCGATTCCGCACGCTGAAATCGAAGTGTCGCTATTAAATAGAATCCGGAAATATTAATAAATGTTCATCGTGTAACCACGGTCAAGAAGAAGGCCAGCTTGGTGAATTTTTGAGACCCTCGAAGGCCGTTCAAGCCCGGGAAAAAATAATTTAGATCTGCGCAAATCAAATTTAGATCTACGTAGATCAAATTTGATCCGAGAAATAATTACGCAGATCTAAACGATTTTTTTTCAGGAGGATATCACGAAAAAAACTACAATCTTTTGAAAAAAAAACGTGTCATGAATCCCCCGGAATTACCCGATTTAACGCATACAATACATTTTTCCCATGTAAAATATTTCCACATATATAATATGTGATTTTGTAGAAAATAAATAAAACTCTATAGTGATCGGACCATCGCGAGCTCATCTCACCCCGGTAGAGAAAAAAATCAACAAAGTCGATAGATTCTTCACTCATCCCCGGAAAAAAATAGTTCGGATCAATGCGTAGTTATTTTTTAGATTCGCGTACATCCGAGTTGACCTAACATTAATGTTCGAAGACTTTTACTGATTAGATCTCTGTTTATCTATGCTTAAATCTCAGTAGATTGACCTAGATCCGAATAGATCTAACGGGGATCTAGGTAGATGTAATTGAGATCCAGAGGTGAATCGAAGATTTTTCAAAATTTATATCTTCATCGATCTAAAAAAAAAAATAAGTACGTTAGAGCTAAATTTGATCAACGTAGATCAAAATTCGCTGTACGTAGATCTGAGAAATGGGAACGTAGATCTAAATCTACGCAGATCTAAACTATTTTTTGCCAGGAAGTTATGGATTTCTTGAGATTTCTTTCAGCGATGGGTAGAATCGGCGACAAAGTAGAGTTTGCGATTGGCAAGTCGAGCCTCCGTAGAGTTGGTGCGCCGGGACTTTTCGTAAAAATTTACATCGCGGCGAGCTTTGCCCCGTAAAGTCGAATCAACGTTGAGTTTGGTCTGATAGAGTTTGGCCAATATAGAGTCGAGTCTCGTAGCGTCAGCTAATCCACCACACTGAACTCTATATTGGCCTAAGCCGGTATAAGGTCCGGTCTGGTAATAGAGATAGGCCAATGGATATTTTTGATTCCTAGAGTTTTGGTTGAATGGAGACTTTTGCCACGTAATCTTGGTGATCTATATAGATCTATATGAAGATGCGTAGAGTCGACTGAATATTCATCAAAAAGTTCATAATATTTTTCACACTTTTACGTACGTTTTGCTAATCTGAATTTTCATTTCTTCGCATCTGGCTATCAACAAAAACTTAATGTTCCATTTTCCATTATCATATTCTCTCGTGTGTGTTATATCCTTCTCTCGATATAAGTTTTTTTTTTCTCGACTCTGGTAAACATTGTCCATTTTCCATCTTCACTTTTGTCTCGCTCTATATCTTCGATTTCGATTTTTTTTTCTTTCGAATCGTCCCGTTCTCGTTTTACTTGCACGTTGCCAGCTCCGAATGTCTCGCTTATTTTTCATTTTTTTTAAAATCCTGTCTCCGTTCTCCCGGCGATCTCTCTCTCTCTCTCTCTCTATCTCTCTCTCTCTCTTGATTTCATCGTTCTCTCGAGGGGGATCGAAGGGCTCGCAAGATCGGAGAACGAGCGTGTCGTTCCAATCCTGGGGACACACCCATCGAATGCCAACTTGGTTGAGAAAGAATGAGAGAGAGAGAGAGAGAGAGAGAGAGAGAGAGAGAGAGAGAGAGAATGAGGACTTGGCTCGCTCTGGACCAGACACAAGACGCGATCCTTCTCTCCTCTCTACCTTGCCTTTTACTTACTCCTTCACCCCCTCGAGCTACGAAAACTCTCTTGCCTCTTCGTTAACGTCTTTTGTCATGAGGCCTCGTAAACTTTGTAGTTTGTATGTTGTGTATATGCGCCCTGCAGGATTGTTGTCGTTTTCTCTTGGTTTCTTTTTTTTTCGCCCTCTCAAGCCCTTTCTCGCGATAGAGGAGTCCGCGGGGATGTGAATGAAACGAGAGTTCGATACACACCGCTATTTATATCGCGGGAATACTTCACGATCTCGAATTACCAGTGACTCATGCGACCGGTCAATGCGGACATCGGACAAGATACAGAATTTTACATAATCAGTGGATAAAGAAGAAAAGAGAGAGAGAGAGAGAGAGGGAGAGGTTCTCGCTCATGTCTCATGAAAGGTATTTGTAAAGGACAATAACAAGATTCTTTTTTCAACTTTTCAATTCGAGATTGAATGTTTTTTTTCGTGCAGCCAAGTATGGAAGGCTTGGGTACCATTCGAGTAAACGTGCATAATAATTTTACGACGAAGTCATTGTAAATTTTTTGGGGATGATCGATGAAAGAAAATGGTAATTTCATTTCGAATTAGTCGGGGGGATGCCCGAAATAATGTTCTAATTAACTTTACGACTTTTTTCTTGAAGACTGGCTTACAGTTTTCAACAACTCCACATGTTGGATTAGTTTTGAAATTTTATGCGATTCCATTTTTAAAAAGTTTTCCTGTGTCAGAACAACTATTTTAGAATTTTTGATTCAGCAATTTTGATGTCAATGGAGAGGGGGGGGGGGTGCTGGAAAAGAGACCTATCTTAATGAAATTGTTGAAAATAATTATCGAAGATCCCTTTCAATCGATACACCAGTGGCAAGGATAGGAATTTTTTTTCTCTTGAGATCACACATTTTGGTCCCGCATAATTCACGAATTTTTTTGGCTTTTGTTTCTTTAATGACTCGAGGACCATTTGCAAAAGACCTGACTTCAGTTGAACGCCAAATTTCAAGTTGATAGGTCAAACCGTTAAGGAGTTGTGAGGCATAAAAGGTCTCATTCGTCTGTAGGGAATCCTAATAAAGGTTGAGTTGGGTTGAGATAGGTTGGTGCATTTCTAAATTCGCCCTTGAAGGTGAAAAAAAAAAACAAAAAATTGACAGTTTCGGTTTATCTCTTTATTAGCGTTCTAGTAATCAATTAACGGAGAAATACTTTAACATATCTAGTTTTGGTTTTGAGGAGACTCATCGAGTTATAAATTAGACATCGGGGTATGCTGGTATAATGGTGGAGCTCTAGTCTATGAAATTCTGAAACCCTGCACTCTGACTCTTACGAATGCTTATTATGCATTTTCAAAGGTTTTGTTCCTGAATCTGACTTTTAAAATATTCATTCAAGAGGGCCAAAGCAAGAACTCAATATATTGGAGCTTGTCGCTAATGATGATTATAGCCTAAAATTGTGTAATTGTGCACATTCATTTCTTCGGAATATTTTCTTAAGTACATCGGCCAAGGTATTAACCTGAAACTGATCCTCCGACTATATTGATTTCAAAGGGGCAAAAGCTGATAATACGAAAAGTGGCTGAATTAATTAAATGATTGTACTTCTGTCTGCGTAAGTGATGTGGAAATCGGTCATATTCATCGTGTTCTCAGATTATATTTTTGTCAAAACACTTGCCTTGAGTTACTGCCCAATCCTGTGGCTCAAAATTAATTTAAAAAAAATCAACTTAATTTTTAAAAAATCCACTCAAAGGTTGATTTTTTTTCAAAGAATTATTGATAATTATTGTCTTCAAAAAGGAGTCAAAATGAATTTTCCTTCGAACCGTAGAACCTCGGTCTGTCCAATTTGTTTGAAAAATAAAAATTGCTGATAATACTCGAGTGCAAAAACGCCGAACCTCTGCTCTCAGTATTTTTCCCAAGTGAGCCAATCGAAGAGATGTCCATGTGTAGACATTA
Organism: Rhorus exstirpatorius; assembly: GCA_963564615.1. Taxonomy (NCBI): domain Eukaryota; kingdom Metazoa; phylum Arthropoda; class Insecta; order Hymenoptera; family Ichneumonidae; genus Rhorus; species Rhorus exstirpatorius. The sequence goes on from OY751313.1 coordinate 50,470,543, forward strand.
TTATTATTTTTTTTATCCAAGCAGAAGAAGCTGCACTTATGAAAGGTGCGTCTAATTGACCCGTGTTAAATTAAGTTCTCTACGAAGGTCAATGGTCATAAAAAAATAAAATAAAAATAGTCCTCATATCTTACACTCTAAATGGAATTCTCGGAACGCTATCGACGTAAATATATTGCTCGCATCGTTCTGTGTATATCGAAAATAAAAAACTTTTGAAAATCATTTTGGTAAAATATTTATAAATAATTAATGAGACAATTTAAGTTATTTTTTTTCGAATAACTACGGACAATTTGGACTGATTATGATACCGCGATTAATATCAACCTTTTTCGTGACAATTATTGCGTTGGAAAATTGTTTCGAAGAGTTTTTTTTTTTGTTAAAATTCTGGTTCAACAGGGATCCTACGAAAAAATTTTGCTAAAAGAATTATTTATCAGCGATTCAAGTGAATCCATACCCCGGATGTTGTGAGCGTAGAAACATTTTTATGATGCCATTTCCATCATTCCCTAATTACCACGAAGCAACTATTCATAAAATCAAAGTTAAGCACTTACAAGCATTCATTCGAGGTACACTGAATTTCATTTTATTTTTCATTTTATTTAATTTGATTTAATTTTGCAAAATTTCAATAGCTCAATAATTTTCTAATAATTTCATTGAACTGACGGTGACTCTTGTGGAATCGCATCTACAGAATTATCAATGGTCCATCCACTGGCAATGTTGCACCAATTTTATTTACATGTGATCGAAATCTCATGCTCATCGTGCATATATTTCAAATATGGACGTATAACATTCTTCACTTGAGCTAAAATATTCGAGAAATCTCTGGCCCGCTGCCACTCTCGATGAATCACTCGTGGAAACTCGATACGCGTGTCTACCCAAACAGTCGAAATGTACGAATTCTATATTCACCGATTCCTCTGTCATCTAGCGAGTTGAAAATGTTGCCTGCGTTTGATACTGAATGAATCACCAATTTTTTTTTTTAAACCCGTTAAAGAGATTTGTAAAAATAATAATACGATTTTTACATAAAAATGAATAAACCTACAAATACTTAAATTACAAATAGTCGATTGCCCGATTTGTGTGATTATTTGAAAATAAATAAAAAAATATATTCACCCTCCCCTCCATGACTTACTGTCCGAAAAAAAAAATTCCCCGATCGTAGGTCATTCGAATAATGCCCTAGTGTCCCCACGTGCACAAAATAACTCGCAAGACCGGAGCCAATCGAGCCTTCGAAAATTTTCCAAATATAAGATAATTTTTTTTTGCACAGGGCTCGTGCTCGAAGTCAAGTACAGTGTCTAAAATTTGTCAAAAAAAAAAAAATAAAAAAAAAAATAAGCTACCGGTAATCCGCTAGAAAGCGCACAGCTCACTGCGACTCGAGAGCTCATAGCGCCCTACACAGAAAGATACTCCCTCACTATCCCGGCCGCTGCTTTCCAGCAAACCCACGAAGGGTAAATTGTTAATTTTTTCCGCTAAAGTAAAGACCGTACGGAATCCATTAAACGCGGAACCGATCCTAAATTTAATTTATTCAATCTTTGGCGATTTTTTTAATGTAACGAACCGAATAGGACTCCGCATTGACTGTGAATTCGTTGGCTCTACGTGTGTACAAAATTATATATTTTTCCCATCGTACGGTGACGTGGATGACAATGAAATTTACCTGCTGGATGCGTCGACGGTGGTGGCGGAGGAGGTGGTGGAGGTGGCGGATGATGGTGATGATGATGATGATGGGGATAGCCAATGTTTGGTGGTGGCGGAGGATAAACTGCTCCCCACAAGCAAGACGCTGCTGCTTGCTGCTGATGATGATGCTGCTGCTGTTGTTGTTGCTGCTGCTGCTGCTGTTGTTGTTGTTGTTGCTGTTGCTGCTGTTGCTGATGCTGCGTCTGTTGCTGAAGAAGCTGCTGTACCTGTGCAATATCGACGAATTCCTGCAATTCCCCATCGTTCTCCGCATGATGATCCCGATTTCTACCGTCGTTTCCACCGCTCTGCTGTATACCGATAAATGGATTTGGCTGAAGATGCTCGAAGCCGACAAGAGGATTCGTGGGCTCGTAACTGCTGCTCCCGGTGCTTCGTCCTGTCGTGTGTTCTCGTCGCATCGCGAACGCCAGCATCTTTTTAGAATTTTTGCGTCACTTTATGGCGGCGCGGCCCTTTACATATATGAACGCTCGACTAAAAACGCGTCTGAGCGTCTCGTCGTTGACGTTGTTGCACGTCGTACAGCCTTTAAATAATTTTTTTCGTTGATTTCTTCCTTATCACACACATACACACACTCTTTCGCTTTCTCTCTCTCTCTCACTCTCTCTCTCTCTCTCTTGCTTCACAGTTCAGCGAATATTTTTTTTTTTATCCGGCAAACAATCGGCAAAAGGGCTCTTTGATCTTGAGTATCCGTGGCACTTTGTGAAAATTACACATGTCATGACAACGACGACACACGGACGCGTGAAAGCACAGCGTTGATTTTTTCCCCCTGTAGAAAAACGTGTTTGGACGGTTTTTTTTTTTCGAAGTTAAAACAAAGAAAAACTTCAATTTCTTTTGATTCCTCGACTAGGATTCTGATATTGTCCGTTTCGAGACTAAAAAAAAAAAAAAAAAAGAAATATTGGCTCAACTCTTTGGTAGATTGTGGATCGTTTCTTCTCGAGTCTTTTGGCTGCCGAGAAATTCTGTTTTTGGTCTCTCCAGTTTCTTTTTTTTTTTTTTTTTTTTTTTTTTTTTTCTGTTTCGCCGAACAATTGCCGACGATAAAAATGCCTGACCCGGAATCAAAGGGACAGAAGGCTATTGCGGTCGTGGACCGAGTAAAAATCGTCGAAATTCCTCGTGACAGACGCAACAGATGGTTCCGTCAATCGCGTTCCTCTCTTCGCTCGTGCCGCGTTCCTCTTGTCACTCGCACGAAAATACTTCCGTCGCTCGAAAAATAGTATCACACGACGGATGGTTATTAGATCCTTTCGTTCGACAAACGACTCACTCCATCATCGCAATTATCCGCGCGCACATATATAATTATTTATCCATGTATTTGCTCTCGATGAAACACAAAGTTGAACGAACGAACTTTTTCAAACGCACCTCTACCGACGATCAATATCCAGTTCTTCGGTCATCATTGATATTCCCAGAGAACAATCGCGCACCCAATTGTCGATAACAATCGATACATCGAATGAAATTTTAAATCGTTTTACCCACTTCCACGAACAAACGATTCTCGCGTTAATGAACGAGCGAAGAGACGCGAGTTTTGTGATTGTTAAGGACGAACAGGAAGTCGACTGGTAACTGATACTCTCTCGGGGCACGCGATATATGTATGACCGAAAGTCAAAGTCCTCGACAATTCGAATGTTGGCCGTCGAGTGTGCGGCAAACGAGCTTTCACGAATGAACGTCAAAACGTATATACTATAAATTTATGTACACGCACACATATACATAAACATATATAAATATAAATATATATATATATATATATATATATTTATATGTATTTCCGTAGAGAAACTCTTTAAGGTGTTGTTACGTAGCTTACACGAAACAACAAACACTCGAGAGAGATGCGTCGTAGGCGGGCGTCACAACAGACATCCAGAGAGATATGCAACCGGAAATGAAGGTTCAAACAGAACCGAAGAACGAGAAAAAAAAAAGACACCAAACGAATAATTTTTCTTACAATCGAAAATTCATTTTTACGACGATATCAATTGGAAATTTTATTTTACAAAATTTCGTCATACTCCGAATTTTCACCGTAAGTCGCTCCTATAAGTTGAAGGAAAAAGCGGAAATTCTTTTACCTCGATACTGACAATGTTAAATATATGGCGCGCACCTTCGTGAAATTCCTTGTGTTGTGAATTTTTCACTGCAAGCGTAATTCGCGTACGATATCGAATTAATCGTCGAACCGATGCACCACGATGTACATATACATATATATATATATATATATACATATATATATATATATGTAGATATATATATAAGTATATCTTTGTTAATTATATATCAGCTCCAATTAACGTACACTCATCTCCCTGGCGATTGATCGACGCACGTGTTTTTATTATTATTATTATTTCTTTTTCTTTCAACTTTGCGTATTCCAACGTGCAACGTGATCGAAGAAAATCCAACTTTTCTCTACGAAATCCAAGTTCGAACTTTGTGGCCGAAATTTTGCCGCCGAAACGAGATTCGATCGATTAATCTGTGGAATTCTCGTTTCGAAAGTGTCTTTTTTTTTGGGATACTCCGAATTACAAAAAAAAGAAACAAAATTCCTGGTATCCGATCGGAAAATTGGAGTGTAAAAAAAAAATTAAGTGATCGCAACGAAAATGTATTGAAGCGCGAAATTGACGACTCGGCGACGCGTTTACATTCGACGGTCGAGAAACTCGTAATTAATTGATTAATCGAGATTTTTATGAGATTCTCAAAGACAGAAAGAGAGAGTGAGAGAGTTAGAGAGTGATATTGAGGTCTATGGACCCGATATGATGATTGAATCGTAAGTGTCGTTTTCTCGATGGATAACGACGACTTTTTTTTTCGTCTCGCGTTATTACGATTTGCCGGCGGCAAAGATCGGGGAAAAACACGGGGTATTCGGGGCGAGGGATTCGCGAGATGGTTCGTGCTAGACTAATAAAGAGTGGCTCGCGCGCGCGAAGTTGGCCCGCGGAGAGCGGGAGTGCGTGTGGAGTTAAAATGCGCGCGAGAGAGAGAGATGGGATAGCGCGAGCGGCGTTTACCCATTGAACGAGACGACGACGACGACGACGACGACGACGACGACGACGACGAGAGATACTGAGGTGGAGAAGCGAGAAGGAGCGTAGAGGAAACGTGAGGGAGAAGAAACGAGAGATCGAGGAGAACGACGAAGAGAGGGATAAAGATAGATAGAAGATAGAGAGAGAGAAAGAGAGTGAGAGAGAGAGAGAGAGAGAAGGATGCTGACGGTGGCAGAGTTGCCGTCACGACGAGAGATTTGCCAACGTCACGTGTCGTCGACATTAATACCCGGGGTTAGTCCTCTCTGATACTGTTGACGCCCTTTTTTTTAACCATGCCGTCTCTCCAACACGTATGGAAACTCAAGAAAGATAGGGAAGAAGCAAGTCAAAGAGTGAGAAAGTAAGAGAAAGAGAGAGAGAGAGAGAGAGAGAGAGGACATCACATAGAAAGGGAGAGAAGAGAATACAGCATCCACCTACACATTTTCTGTTTTACTCCCACGCCTCTTTACCGTCCCTTCGTCTCTCCTCACTCTATCTTCTTCGTACAAAGTTTTCCTCTCTTACCTCCGAGTGTGTACCTCCTTCCTTCCTGCCTCCGTTCACCATCCTCTGTCAAAGCGTGTCTCTCCTCTCTGATCTCTTCCTCGCATCACACACGTGATTCGCAAATATCTGGGATTTCGTGAAAATTTTTTTATCAACTCTTCCTAAATCGATATATACATACATATCCTTCGTGGGGAAGAGGAATTTTTATTGGCACGAGATTGACAGGAACAAAAAAAAACAACAAATAGAAAATTGGCACGTCGCTTCCTCATTACTTTATTTCGCATGCAAAGCTCTCTCTCTATGAACAGGTGGACTTTTCAATTTTGGCTTCCTCATGGAGGAAACTTTGTAAGCGAGATAATATAATAATGAGGAAGCATTTTCAGAGTGCGATCCCAACAATGCAAAGGTACCTCAAGTTACAAAGTTTCGTGACTATTTTGAGGATACGGTGGGTTTTTTAAACCTCAAAATTGAAAAATTTCATGAGATCCTAAACGGTTCGTTGATTGTCGCGAAATTCAATATTAAATATGACATAATCTGCATCACTTGACCGATTTGAAGTGAATCCAATGCCAATAATCCTTTCATGATATATTCTATTTATGCCAAATTTCATACCAAACGTCCCAGTCCCATAACTTGTTTGTGCAAAAAGTTTCGACTCGACAGGCTCGAATGTACAAAAGTTAGAGTGCCAACAGAAATTCTGCGAAAATTTAAAATTTTTATAAAATATCGATCCCTTAAGCGATTCTTGCCAAATTTACTATCAAACGTCTTTGTCCCCGAGCATATTTGTGTGCAAAAATTTGACTCGATATCCCTAAATTTCCGAAAGCTAGGAAATTAACGGAAATTTTTCAAAAATTTCAAATTTTCTTACAACTTGAACACCCCAAGCGATTCTCATCCAATTCAATATCAAACATCCGTGTCCCCTAATCTACTTGTGTAAAAAAAAATTGAGCCGGATATATCTCAAAATTTGCGGAAGTTACAGCTTTATTTGTGTATAGAAAGACAGTGGTGTGGCTCATGCCGCGGCGTTCTCGATTTATAGAGGTTTGAATTTTGCAAGGCCAACACAGACACACACAGAACATACGTCTAGACATTTTTTATAAATGTGTTTTCTAGATGTTTCGACAAACTTTAAGCACTCTGACATAAAAATCATTAAAAAATAAATTTTTATTCGCAAAAACAAAGCTTTCTCTATGAGGAAGCAAAACAAATAAATAATAATTTGTGCATGGCTCTTTATCTTTCCTTTTAAGGTGAGCTTCCTGTACGAGATGTTGTGTCTCAATCACTTTTAGCTCGATCGCAACGAATGCTTTATTAAGTTAGCGCCGCATGCCTATACTCGAGCGAGAGTTGCATTATGAAAATATTGAAATATCGACTCTTCCCTCCAGTTAAAATCCATCTCTAACCTCGGTTAATTTCGATACGCTGGGATTCCCATCACAATAATGAGAATTCGACGTTAAAAATAAATTGTTCAAAGGCTTAGCGAAAGGTCAACATAGATCCTCACAAAAACTTTCGGAGGATTATTTATCCTCAGAGATGTTTGCCGAATCGACAGATTTGGCAAATTTGATTTTTCCGAAACTTTTCAGCTCTTTCTCTCTCTCTCTCTCTCTCTCTCTCTCTCTCTCTCTCTCTCTCACCCCCGAGTCACGTGATAAACCTTTTCTTAAAGTTTTCCAATCCATGAATTCCCCCTCGAATGATTCGTGGACTGCTGAATATTAACGAGAACGGTAATACGTAACGCGCAAATGTGACCGTCATTTTACCGTAACGTTATCAATACAAAAATGACCGATATGTTAGGTAGGTCGGGTTAGGGTAAATACTATTATTATTCTCGTATTACATTTTTCGTAATTTTCCTAATGCATGTGTCATCTTTCATTTCCGACAGAAATAAAAACAAAACTAAGGATAGTCGATATGACAAAACAAGTTTTTTTGTCGTACTTTTATTCCTGCCATCTCCTGAAATCCGTCCGCGTCGCCTCGTTCGACTCTTAATCTCCGCTCCTGTATCCTGTGGTTCTTTTTTGAATTTCAAATTTTCTTAGTTCATTCACGTGAAACAAAAAATGACGGTCTTACAACTCTAAACAGATGATTGCCATCAACCTCGTCATGTCATACATGACTCATGATAGAAATGACTTCATGCTACATATAGAAATTCGTAAAAAAAAAATCAACGTCATATGTCGGTCAATTGACGATAAAATGATCGTCAGTTGACTGGAATTTGAATTAACGGTCATTTTGCATAACTGAACGAGATTCATCTCAATCCGGTAGACCGTAAACTCGAGCCTACGCGAGTCATCGTTATTTTCTAAAGGACAGAACATTACTTGTAGGAACTGTATAATAAAATACGAATGTCAATGATAAAATCTAAAAAAAAAAATTGAAACCTGTGAAATGCATCATAGCTGCAAGGATTCTTTGGTTTGTTCTACCCTTCTTTTTCAGCATTCATGCGCAGGATTTACAAGAAAGTAGGAACAGGATTGATCTGAATGGAAATCAAAGTTAAGGATATATGTTTCCTCATCCGAATATCCCAGAGCAAGTACTCGGAAGAACAAAAACCTACATAACATTTTTTTTCACTCCTTTCCATTTTCATTCTTTTATGCCATTGCAGGATGTCGTTTTGCCACCGAAAATCAAGCTGGAGAATTCTTTGATTATCCCCACACCCATTTCTAAATTGGATGAGAAGAAAACTGCGAGAACAGACAGAAAGAAGAAGAGAGATTGAGAGAGAGAGAGAGAGAGAGAGAGAGAGAGAGAGAGAGAGAGAGAGAGAGAGAGAGAGAGAGAGAGAAAGTCAGTCAGGATACAGCGGCTGCGACCCCCATGGTTACCTCTCTCCGCATGGTCTGCAATCTCCATTCATTCCTTCTTCCCTCTTTACCTCCTCGCCCCTTGCTGTTATAGTATGCATACGTATATCCCTTCGCTTAACCTCTCTCCTTCTCTCTCTCTCTCTCTCTCTCTCTCTCTCTCTCTCTCTCTATCTCTCTCTCTCTCTCTGTCTCTGTCTCTATCTCTTCGCTCGTCCTCTTCAACCTACCTAACTCTCAGCTCAACTGTATGATCCTCCGCATCGGAAACGGACGACGACCGCAACCACTGATCGCCCTCCAAACTTACCATCGACCCCTTCCTCGCGTCAGGACGCCACGAGCGCGCTCTTCTACCTCCTTCATCTCTGCCTTATTCTCTTTTCGTTTCTCTCAATTTTTCCACTCTTTTTACTCCTTCATTCTCCTCCTCTTGATACCTCGATTTCTTACTTTCGCATTCTCCTTCTCTCTCTCTCTCTCTCTCTCTCATCTTGTTACCTCTCCCTCTCCCATTTCCTCTTCTTCTCTCTTTCTCTCCCTCATTTTCTTCTCTCTTTTTCTCTTCTCGGTCTTCGTGCACGATGTGCGTGCTGTATAGCCATGTCCTCTTTCTTCCTTCATCTTTCTCTTGCATATATATACTCGATTTGCGAAGATCGCAGGAGAGGCTTCTCTCGTGTACCACACCAAAAGGAACTCGCGATGCTGGGATGTGGTGGCTTGCTGGCTGGAACTCTCTTGGTAACGCTGTCAACGCTGCCAACGTTCTCTGGAATGACGTCACCGTTGCGTGGGCGCACCCCCACGAGAAACCGGTCATCTCTGTTTCACAAGCGTGTGATATCAACGTCTCTCTCTCTCTCTCTCTCTCTTTCTCGCCTCTCTCTTTCTTTCTATCACTCTCTCACTCTCTCTCTCTCTCTCTCTCTCTCTCTCTCTCTCTCTCTCTCTCTCTCTCTCTCTCTTTCTCTTCTCTCGCGCGCAATCCCCGATGGCGAGTTTCAAACGCGCGACCACTCCTCGGACTGTCTGCAGGCGCACACGCGCCCGTGAACCCACCGCTTCTGTTGCTCGCATCTCACGAGAAAAAGAATGAGAAAGAGAGAGAGGGAGAGATAGGAGTTCGCTGTATCTCGGTGTATATGATGCGACGCGGGCGCGCCGATATATACCTCTCTCCGATCTCTCCTTCTCTCCATCTCTGTGAGGTACACACCATAACACTATATAGTGGTCCATCGCGTCATCGAGACTCTCGGCAACTCCCCGGAGGATTTTTCTCAAAGTGATTTCCGTTCGTTGCAGGAAATATCGTTGCCACACAGATTTCATATGGATGACCATATTTTTATTCCACAGAGATACGAGAGAGAGGGAGATGAGGTAATCTCCTGATAGGGATGACTTATCGGTGGATAAAGTGTAAAAAATAATTTTCCTACTTAAAATATTTTGGTATCGTAACCATGTTATGTAAAATGACCGTTATTTAAAAGTACATTCGACTGACGGTTATTTTACCGTCAATTGACTGATTTACGTGCACGTAAACGTTTTTCTTATTACGAATTTTTATGCAAAATAACGATATTTTTATCACAGGTCGTACGACATGACAAGCTCGATGACAAACATCTGTTCAGTCGTAAAATGATCGTCATTTTCTTCCGTGTCATTTTTGTTTTATGCGAATATACCGAGAATATTTGAAATTAAAAAAAAGAAATACAGAATACAGTGGTAGAGATTATAAGTAGATTTTAGAAGGTGATAGGAATTTAAAAAACAAAAGCTTATTTTTTCATAGCGACTTTCCTCAGTTTTGTTTCTTTCTGTTGAAAATAAAAAAATAAAGACATCAACAATATTCAGCCCCTGAACCGACTTACCTGACGTTATTTTAACCGCTATAATTCTGAAATATCGGTAACGTGACGGTAAAATGACGCTCACATTTGTCCGTTATACATGATTGATCGTGTAACCATAATCTTAAGTCATTTTTCCACTTTTTTCTCTCTCTCTACGATCCTTGCTGGGGCCATGTTTTTTGTCGGGAAATTTTGAAAATAATATTCGTCCGGCAATAACCATTGTCATTGTTTGGTTATTATTTCCATTCTCTCATCTCTGCTCAAAATAAACGAAAAATGTCCGATAAAATGCTCGACGATACTGACGTGGGCAATTTTAAATCTAAAGTGATTGTGGAAAAAAAAACCAGTCGCTTCCGATGACTCTAAAAAGTCCGATTGAGCTTGCATGGGGTTGTTTGCAAATTTTACAAAGTCCGTCGCATGGATTATGAAAAAACCTGAAAATTTAAAGTCGTTTGGTCCTTTTTTTTTGCTCGCTCTCTGCGTGAGCTCCCGCGGAGAAAAAGCGTATCCGAGACAAGCATAAAATATATATCCCGAATGTATCGAATACATTTTGAACGAAAAATTCTCGCGGAAATATTTTTGATCCCGTACAACGGAAAATACTATATATATTTATATATCCAAGATAACGCGTCGCAAAGTAATAATCCCACCGAAAAAAGTATGTGGTAAAAATTTAATTTTCAATTTATTTTAATGATAGGACAAGCGTTTTAATGATAGGGCCGCTGATATTTAATGATAGGACCGCAGTCGGCCGCAGTCAATTTGAAACGTAACACGAATAATTTACTTTTACGTACGAGCAAAGCATTTTTTTTTTTTTTTCATGCACCAAATCCTCACTCTTGCAACAAATGGCAGCGATAATACGTCATAATCGGGACATGGAGTCCGTTAAAATTTTGTTACGTTTCTCGTCAAAGTCTGCCAATCAAATCGTACACAGATCTATAACGATCTTCATCGACATCTTATCGCAATATTTTCTATAACATGTCGTAAAATACAACGATCTCAAGCCGATATGTTTGTCACGGAAATTGATCTATCATCGATCGAGCCGGTATCGTATCGATCGATAGATCCCAGGACAACTATCGTCATTTCCTGAGCCACAAATCTAAGAGAGAGATCCGTTAAATACCCCCACAGTTATCTCATTCCCCCTGACAGTCGAACAACGATAAAAAATTTGTTTTATTAACATCGCAATTAAATAACAATCCCAATGTAATAATACGAGAGAAACTGACTGTGCGGTTCATTATACTCGTAGAGTTTGAGACACAAAACAAAACAAAAAGCTTGGGATAAAAGGGCCCCCACGGTTGTTTAACGTTGGTTTTTTTTTCCGTCGATGCAGACTCAAGTTGCAAAGCGGAGTGAAGGATACCGGGTGTTGTATAGTTATACAAGGAAACGGCACACATATACGATCCTGGAGGGGTCCTCGCTCCCTCTCCTTCCCTCTCTCTCTCTCTCTCTCTCTCTCTCTCTCTCTCTTTCTCTCTCCCTATCTCTCCTCTCTCGCTCTTTATCTCCTGCCAAAGGCACCCTGTCGCGCGCCAAAGGAGAGCTCGCGTATGGTGCTCTTGGCATGACCGAATAAAGATACGAGGTCGAGTTTGTGCCGTGGCTGCGCTGCCGTCGTTCTGACACACAGAAAAACGATGCAGGTAAATCGGAGGAGAGGCCGGAAAAAAAAAGGAAAAGATCGAAAGGAGAACGAGAGATGGAAAATAGGCAGAGTATAAGGCAAAAGGAAGAGGAAAGCAAAGAGAGACGTAAAGAAAGAAAGAGGGAAGGAGTGAAAAAGAGAGAGAGAGAGAGAGAGAGAGAGAGAGAGAGAGGAGTGGGAGGGAGTGATGGTGAATATAAAACGCACAGGAAAACGAGAAGGTCTGTTTGCCTGAGAGAGAGGAGAAAGAGAGAGAGAGAGATGAAGTTGGTTGAATCGAGAGGAGTGAGAAAGGAGGGATCGGGGCGATTGACTCGAGAAACGGACCGAGAAAGAGGAAGAGAGTGAGGAGATGGAGAGTAAATGAGAAGGATGGAGATAACTCGCGGTCGGCACACGCCATATCGGGCGAGACTATCCTACGTGGGCTAAAACCTTACCTCACCTTCCTCCGAGCGAGCAAACACACCTTTTTAGCGCGCGCGAACGTTACATTAATATTGTAATGATCTCAGGTGGGTGAGGAGGGGGTTGGGGGGTGGGGGGAGCTTTTGCCGGAGCTCGCGAGACGCGCGCGCGACCGCACGAGGATTATGGGGTCTTTTTCGCGCTCGACGACGCCACAACGGCCCTAGGCACTGTCGCTGGACCGGAACCATCTTGCATATAGATACATAGGCTTTTTTTCGTAAGCCTAAAGAATATGACTATACGTGTATATATAGATATATATGTATACATTTTTTTTCACGTTTCAACCGAACATCTCTTGGCGGACTCTCGCTGCCCACGCATCGACATCCGATTTTGTGTGATTTTTTGTTGGTTTTTTTTTTTTTTCCTGTAACTCAAAGAAAGACTCGGTAAAGACGAGAAACATTTGGGGACCGTAAAAATTCAATGAATAAAACTTGAGAAGTTGGGAGGGGGGATTTGTGAAATCGTGGCTATGAACTGCGGGAAGTTATTGTCGCGGTCATTGTCAATTTAAGCACGATTTTTTTGCTCCAACGTAATATTGTCCTCCGGGGAAAATATTAAAATTATTTTCGAAATAAAATATCTTTAATTACGATGAATTTAATGCGACGTAAACGTGCATTAATCGCGTTTGAAACTCCGTTCGTGACCGATAAATTATTTCTCAGAGATGCCAGACGAAGAGTAATTGTGGAAAAAAAAAGAAAAAGTAATGTTACTATACGTGGCTGATTCGTGTTTCTCTTGGCGAATGACTTTCCGGTGTATATATATCCGGAAGTGTGCGATAAGCAAGAACGAGCCAGAAAAATTACGAAATTCTTGTCGCCATGGGCAATTTGCCAATCGATAATTCTTTAGAAATTAAGAAAGAAAAAAAAAACGTATATATATATATAAGGAATCGATGATTCTACCGTGAGTGGATGTAGCTCCTGCTTTATAGGGACAGATAAAGTGGGCGATCGACTATTGGGGAGAGGGGAATACACTGAGAAATGGTAAATAATTTTTTATCACAAGAATTATTAATCATTACCTTTATTAAAGTGACTCGATGAAACCTTAAAAAAGATATTCAATAAAAATAACAACAAAAACAACAACAGTTATTATTATTATTATTATTATTATTATTGTTGTTGTTGTTGTTGTTATTATTATTGTGCTAATGATGATGATAAAAGTAACAATAATAAAATAGATTTTTATTTTTTTAATGCAATAATAATTGTATTACACAGATCCCTTGCACCACTTGCATTACCGCAGGTTATTCGTCCATAAAAATCGCACGATAAGCTTCCTCGCATGAAGTATTTACCAACAGAATTTGAAAGAAAAAAAATGTATAAATTCTTTAATATTTCTTATTGGACTGACAATCCTATTATGAAATTTCGATCTGTGCGTGAAATATTTTACAAAATCCAAATCCATCTATCGATTTTCGTCGAATTGAAATAAAATAATTTGTTTCCGTAAACAAAAAAATTTCAGCACTGGACAAAATTTGCGCAGATTGGACGACGAGCGATCGCATTTTTCGAAATCTTGAAAAATGCCCGAAAAATCTAACAGCCCGCCCGACAAATTTTTATGATTATTTTTCTCATCAAAATTTCAGCCAATAGAATTGCACCATTCGCCGTTATTTTGTATAGCCTACACGATATTTAATTAACAGATAGATCATTTTTGTTAATTTCACTGGTAATTTTTCATGTTGCTAAAAAACCAAAGATTTTCCAATCCAGTTAACCCTCTGTCGAATCTGACACATTGAATTCTGTGACTTTTGAATTTTGAATTTTTAACTGTGGATTTTGTCTCATGGTGCAATTTTATTGGCCGAAATTTGCATGGAAAAATAATCCCCCGAATACTTGACTCGAAAACTTGACCTGAAAACTTGACTCATTCATTTGTTTGCAACGAACCTATTCGAAAAATATCCTTTGAAGCTCTTGCGGTATTACATGTGAAAATTGCATTCAGCGACGCAAGTCCAGACATTTTTTTTCTGAATATAATTTTCCAGTAATTACGACGCATTTATCATACATTGGCACTGAAAGATCGAAAAAAAAATTCCTCATCACAAAGCTTTCGTGTATTATGAGGAAGGAAAATCTATGTTCATCATTCGTAAACGATCAACATTACTTGTCCACTCTTACCCTGTCATAATTCCCATTCAACTATTCCGAGAGCATTTTATTTATATCTAATGCGATCCACGATTATCGAGATCGGTTATCCTCAATTGTACAATGATCTCGTTCATTTTTACTGTAGGAGATACGTATATATACATACATAATCCACAAGCGATTCAGCTTTAGGATTTTTTACATGCAGATAGTTTCTTGAATGGGCTGAATCGGCATCGCATAGGATCGGCAAAACGAGCGTATGTGTGTTGTGCTCTCGCGCCCACGCTAGCGAACGATTACTCACGTGTCACTCCTTGAGCAGCGTTAATCGACCAAGCGAACATAATATATATATATATATATATATATATATATATATATATATATATATATATATATATATATATATATAAATGTCATCATCAAAAATATATCAACACTCGAACCTCTATTACATCATATTTTTTGTGCATCAACGTAATCATAAAAAAATTTAAAAAACCTTGGAAAATCCCGCGAATGAAAAATATATTTAATTGATTGACTTATTATTATTATTATTTTATCGCATTTTTTCTCCATAAAGTTTAATCTCTCTCTCTCTCCCTCTCTTTCTTTATCTCTCATAAAATTCACCATTCATAACCATCGAGACAGGCCCGACCGTGGCATCGCGACGTGTCGGAAATGATCATTTGTCTCGAACGAGAAGAAACTCCGTGGCTTGGCGGTCGCTCCCGCAGGAATGCCACAAGAGCATCTCGCAGAGTACAACTCATACCTCTTTTGACTCGGATGCTGCGCGTGTGCCCCGCGCGCGATCCACGCTTCGCGCATAAGTGCGCGTAGCCTGAAAGAATTAAAAAAAAAAAAAAGCGCGGTCACTATCCGACACGCTGCCGGAGATGGATGGCAAACGAAGGGAACGTAAGAAAGGCATGAACGAATTCTTGAATGACGTGTCCAGTGGTTCTCAAATTTATCATAAATTATTAGGAGCCTCTCTATAGCTTGCCTTTGACCTCCCTCCCCCCCCCCCCCCCCATGATAATTGAGCTTCCGGTTTCCAACATTTCTCGTTGGTTTTTTTTTTCAAGGATTGTAAAAATATTAAGCGGAATCTGGAGTTTTAATTTCACTATAATTTAATCTAAAAATCCAGATTCGTTGAAAATTTTTGAAGCAATGAGTTCGGATGGACCATGCGCGAGCTACTATATTAATTCATATTAACGTATTTATAATTGGCGTCTATTATTGAATTATATGCTTGTTCATTTAGCGACGCGTCTTTCCAATGAAGGTTGCATTCATTGGATATTTTACGTTTTCATTCGGTGACGAAAATTACGAAACAGACGTTCAATATTCATTATGACATATCAATAATCAATTTCAATCCTGTGGCAGTGGACTGATTGGCTGTTCAACAACGTATCGCGAACTGCTTGTGAGAGCGATGTGTATTTTGAGTGTAAAATTGTCAATATGAACTGACGATAAGAGAAATGTCAGAGGACAATTATTTCATTTTCCATCACGACCAGTCACGTATATAATTATTAATTTTGGTTTTCCTCTGATATTAACAAACGCCCGAATTTCGTCGCAAATTTCAGTTCTTTCATTGAAACAAAAGTCAGTGAAAGTAGAATGATTAAAATTAAAGAACGGAAGAAAATCCTGCGGACCAGAAATATGTCCACATTTTTTTCTAATTTAAAAATTATGAGTCCAATGTGGACGAAAAATATTAAATTAAAATGAGCAATCGGAGACACGCGATGAGAATTGAATATTACAGTGAAATAATTTTGACCAAAAATTATCTCAATATGCGATCTTTTTTGCTTAAGTTATTTTCTCGAAAAGGGTTTTGAAATTGTTGTAACATGGCAAATAGACGCGTTGCACGTAGGAGCAGTCACTGAAGGCAAAAATGTCAACTGAACCATCAACTATACGAACACTTCTGGACGATCACTTCGCCGGCGATCTTATCACGTAAGTTGTATTATACTCTGTTATAGGCTGATTGTTTCATCATCGTGATAACGATGACATGAGATTGCTATCTGCTAAGCTTCGCGTCTGCACTAAATACATGACTATTCAAAAGACATATCGCGAGCACGATGGACGAATTCCAAAGACCCAATTTTTCTCCTTAATTTTTTTTACATCATAACATTGGGTTTTTTTTTTTATTGAAAACATAATTCGAAAAATTGAAACACGCACTTTGCTTACTCGTCATTTTCGAAATTTTATAAAGCTTTTTTTTATCTCGCTCATAAAGCTCCCTCTATGACTAAGTGAGTTTTTCAATTTTGGCTTCCTCATAGAGGAATATAAAATTTTGAAATTTACGAGGAAGCAATGCGCAAATTTTAATTTGCAACTTTTTTTTTCAATTATGTATATAACGTATGTTTATGTAAAAATCTTTTGCATACATTTTTCGAAAAATTCAAAATTTCTTAAAATATGAACCCCTTCATCGATTCTTGCCAAACTCAAATCTTCCTTATAGAGTTTAAAATTTCATAAAGTCGGAAATTTCATAAAGTCTGATTGAAGAATACAATAATGCTAATAGTATTATTGAAGAATGATTTCAACGATGTAAAAAAATTTAACACGAAATGTCAAAATTTGCGGAAATTAGAGCAAGTACACCCGTTTTTTGAAAAATTGAAAATTTCATAAAATCTGAATCCCTCCATCGATTTTTACCAAATTCAATACCATTCGTCCTTTAATGATAATCTACTTATACAAAAACAAATTTAGCACATCGCAAAATTTGCGAAAGTTATAGCGAGTACGGTTACTTTTCGAAAAATTGAAAATGACATAAAATATGAGTGACTGTATGAATTTCTATGAAAACTACAGTTAATGAAGAGGCTATCATACTTTACTTGACTGCGAAATTGCAGTGCTGTAGCTCAACCGATTATCGAGTTACAGAGGATTCAATTTTGCATAGTCATTACACACACACACATACGTCCGGACTTTTTTTTTCTAAATATGATTTCTCGACGTTTCGGCACATTTTAAACAAATTGGCATTGAAAATTGAAAACAAAAATCACCTCAACGAAGCAAACGTATCAACACATTTGCATCTTCTCGGAAAAATATGTTTAAGTAAAATTCTCGTAAGAAAATAACGAGAAACGATAAAGATCGAATTCCCCTGAGTAAAGTACTCCAATTCAAATTTAATTCGAGTCTTATCAACCGGGCCTTATTACATTACTCTAAGGTCATTTCCCTCAGACGAATTAAACATCCTATCTTTTTTTTTCTCATTTCAAATTTACCTACGGCCTATCGAAACTTTATCGGAATTCAAATAGATATCTTGACTGAAACGAATTTTACTATTTCTCGCAGGATTCGTCAACATTTAGAGTCATAAATATTCTCATTAGGCAAAAAATTCGTCGTTGGATGGTATTGTCAAGAAAATATCGTAGCTCCGAAAAAATTCGTCAACCCCAATGAAAAAAAAAAAAAAAACCATGACCACTTTTTGTGATATATTCGTTTGTGGATACGAGCGTGTTTAATTTGAAAACGAGGTCAATACTATAATCCGAATGGAGCTTTGGGATACACGGGCATAAACGAGGAGGAAAAGACAGACAGAGAGAGAGAGAGAGAGAGAGAGAGAGAGAGAGAGAGAGAGAGAGAGAGAGAGAGAGAGAGAGAGAGAGAGAGAGAGAGAGAGAGAGAGAGAGTTAGAGAGAAAAAGGGAGAGAGGTATATTAGGTATTACTGTGTCACCGTCGAGTATCCGCTCTCCGGGAGATATAATTCGAAATTGCCGCGGTTCAAAGGGCAGGGCCCGACTACTTGAGCGAGTTGACTCTTTCGGTCCTCGGGGTCACGTGCCGCGGCTTCTTGCGCCGTTTTTCCCTTCTTCTCTTCTCTGCATCTTCTTCTCTTTTTTTTTCTTCCATTTCTTATTATTGTCTCTTTCCTCTACGGGAATCCTCTACTTTTTTTTCGTAAACTTCCTTTAGTCATCACGACCTTAAACACCGCAGACCAAGTGTCCTCATTCGGATTTCAAGCGATCTAAGTAAATAGGTTTACGACCATTATTATTACGATTATTATTATTATTATTGTATTAATATTATTAATAAGGATTATTATTATTATTATTCGGTGAATCCCTAAGAGATGTGTTTGAAGCGAAGGAATTCGAGATGTCCTCCTGGAGAAGCATAGAGGTGACCTCATCGGATGTGACTTTGATTTGCTCAATTCGTTCCAACTTACGCGACCGTTGAGCGCACTCGTCGCAGTGGTCGCAGGATAGCGAGAGTTTTAACAGTGCAAGAGAGAAAAAGAGAGAAAGATAGAAATGAGAGAGGAGCCAGGAGAGCGCGTGCTGGCAAGCCAACACGAGAGATGAGACTCGTTCGCGTGGAAAGGAACCTTGCTACACGATTGCTATCGTCTTTGCCTCATTATTCCATTATAATGGCGTGTGGCGTGTGCCGTACCCATCAGCCCATTCGCCCTCACCGCAAGCTTCTCTCTCTCTCTCTCTCTCTCTCTCTCTATCTTACTCTCTCTTATACTCTCTCTCTTACTCTCTCTCTTATTCTCAATCCGCTCTTTCTCTCGTTGCTTCACTTCGTTTTAATTTTCTCTCGTTTCGCCGGGGCGTCGTCTCTTTATGGCTATCCGTCACTGTTTTTATTATCTGCCTATCATTATTTATTCGTATTCATTCACGATACAAGCATTTACGGCAAGTTTAGCGTTTAATTAAATCGTATTTATGGTTATACGCGGCGACGAAGAGCCGCTGATATGCATATATATATACTCATTTTTTATTTGATTTTTTTTGTTTCTCCTTATCCTCCGATGCCCAGCACGGAAGCGCGGGGAAAAAATAAATCATATTTGTGACTTTTATATTACAGAGCCATAGTAGGTATTGCAAAACGACCAATTCGGTATTTCTTGTCTTTTTGTTTCTCGCTTTCACGTCGGGATTATCCTTGGAGACTGTCTTTAAATTTGAGTGGAAAAACGATTGAGAGTTGGAATTTTTATCGATAAGACATTAAAAAAAAACAATTAGGTATGACAAAATAATGATAAAGGCGAACGCGATTCGATAATGAGCGTGAAATTGACGTATATACGTCGAAAATCGGTTGAGACTCGTGAAATGTCAAGTTTTTTGTACTTTAACGAAGATGAAAGTGACGGATTCTTTGGGTTGCGCTTTATAAGTCATCCGTGTATTTTACACGAAAAAGCACGATAGCGCAATTCTCGTTGTTTCAAAAATAATGGAAACTTTCCCGAAATAAGGTTTAATGGATCAGGCACCAATTACCACTCGCTATCAAGATATTGGGGGATGGATCCATTATAGCTCTAGCCGTTTCTGAAACACAATAAAGGATTCGTTTCCATGAATCCATTTACAAAGTATAACGAGCGATAGATCGGCCCTCCATTGCCCAGCAGCGAACTAATAAGTTATACCCTTTGCCTAAACATAACTCTTTGAGCAACTCGTGTCGAATTATTCAACGATAGATAATTGGCTGGATGTGCCATTGACCATTGCCAAAATAACTATAAATTATACCGTTAATGACGAATGAATAAATTATAAATTATACTGAATCAAATGATATGGTGCATCGAGCCCCATTATCAAAATTGTGGATAACGATCGACCATAAGCCATTCTAAAAATAATAATGGATTAGGGGAAAATAGGGTAAAGCGGACGTCCAAAACTTAATTATAAGCCATGACAAACGAAATATCGACCTTGGTTTAATCCTTTCGTACATTGCGAAAAAAATAAAAATAGAATAATTCAATGCGTTCAAACTTACTCATTTAGTTGGTTAAAGATGTAGTTCGGATCAACCATTTTTTGTCACGTAGAATCGCACCGCGGTATAAAGAACTTAGTGGACAACTTGTCGATTCCGCTGTCATTATTCATGACCAAATCGAAGGATCGAACCTTCTTTCTCATCAAACCGTCACATTATCCACGATCGGAATAATCTCTAATGAATTGAAGTCCCCTTGACCTTTGCCACATAATAATCGTGGGTTTATCGGATCCCATAACTTTCACGAACAATGGGCAATGTATCGGGACCCCATATTGCCCAGACTGACATATACCATGCAGCGAGCAGAGAAGGAAAGTTCCCTTGTGCCCCCCATAACGAAAACCGATGAAATCGATATATCGAGCGAATGCACGATTACAAATATCTCACTTGCAATTCAGATTTTCATTATCATCCTAATTGTTTTTTTTTTTACCAAAATTTACCACCGAATTTATTACGAAACTCAGACGAATAACGAGTGCAACGAATATCCGTCTGTAAAATTACCGAAAAAAATGGAAAAAAAGCTGCAACTCGAAACTTGCAAATTGCTTCCTCCAAATTTCGTACAATCCTCAATGCTTCCTGTGTATGAGGACCTTTGTCAATTTCGGCTTCCTCAGCTTGCAGCTTTTGCCATCCTTACTGTCATATATATATGTAGTTTCCTTTTTGAGATTCAAATTATCAATAATTTTCTAGCTATTCAATATTTCATAGGATAAACGCATTTTTGGCGCGTTTCAAAAAAGGCCGTATCCTTAATTTTTGGGAAATTATAGGACTGTCAAAGGCATATGTTTTTAGAAAATTCGCAAGTTCATCATGAAATCTGAACCTTTTTACTAATTTTCATGAGATTCAACACCAGCCTTCCTTCAATGATAATGCTTCAATGATGATCATGGAAAAAAATTAGCCGGATATCTCACAAATTAGAGCTGTTAGAGGCATTTTTTTTTGAAAATTCAAAATTTTATAAAATACCAAACCTTTCACCGATTCTCGCGAAATTTTATATCAACCTTTCGTTAATGATACTTTATTCATGAAAAAATAAATGAGCACAATATCTTAAAATTTGGGAAAGTTAAGAGCTGTCAGAGACTTTATTGGAAAATTAAAAATTTCATAAAACATGAACCGTCAAAGCGATTTTCGCCAAATTCAGTATCAACCGTCCTTCGATGATACTCAATTCGTGTAAAAAAAAAAAAAAATTATCACGGTACCTCAAAATTTACGAAAATTAGAGCGACACAGATATTTTTCGAAAATTTCAAAGTCTTGTAAAGTGTAGACCCCTCGATGAATTGCAACAAAAATCGCAGTAAACAAAGGCGGTTGAGTGCTGTGAGTGTGTGCGAAGTTTCAGCGAGATCGGTTGAAGCGTTACGCACACACACACGCGTCCGGACATTTTTTTCTAAATGTGATTTCCGGACGTTTTGGCATATTTTAAACATATATTGGCATTGAAAACTGGAAATATTTTTTTTTACGTTTTCACCATTACAAAGCTTTCTCCATGAGGAAGCAAAAATATATATAATGTACCGATTTATTGTCAATGTTCATATAAATGACCACGCTTAACAAGCATATTATATATAGACGATACGAAAAACCATGTACCGTGTAATTTGTACTCGGCGGTAAATGGATCGTAAGATACAAGTACGTTCTATATAATGTGTATATTCATCGAGCAAAAAAGAAAAAAAAGAGGAGGCGAGAGGAGAATTATGATCGGTAAGAGGCGAGGAGGTAAAAAGTAGAAGAAGAAGAAGAAGAAGAAAAAAAAATGTATGAGCGACACACGCGAGAAGTCGATGTCGCGTGTGTGCTTCAACTTGATGTGTTTTCTCGGCGCGAAAACGAATCACGTAATTCAGTACGCGATACTGCGTGATATGTGCCGCTTGTAGATCGGCTATATATCCTATTTTGGCGTCTCCGATCGAGCTAAGAGAGAGAGAGAGAGAGAGAGAGAGAGAGAGAGAGAGAGAGAGAGATGAGAGATGAGAGATGAGAAAGGATCACGAGAAATCAGCAAGAGAGAAGGTGGAAAAAGATCAAGATTTTCAATGCGCGACACCCATCCGAGCAACGGATCCATCGATCGTTCACGCTTATTGGCGGATTCACAAAAATCCGCCATTATAATCGTCTCATCGGACTCCTCCCATCGATCATCGTGATTTTTCGCGTCACGCTATCGATCCTTATATCGACAATATTATTCATTTATTGTATTTTCAATTAAAATTTAACGATGGAATGGCCTTTCGAAATTGCAATGACACGATCGCATTTGCAATTAAACTCGTGCTTCGTGTGTGTTTCGTCTTTTCGGAAATTCATATCGCTTTCCTCTGATCGCCATCATTGAAGATAAAAGCGTTGCTCCTGTATGTTTGATTTGGACAGGAAGCTGGTTAAATTCGTTTTGATGCCTTATTAGTGGAAACTTTGGCAGAGTTCGTTTTCTTTTGCCAAATTAGTCATCGACAAGTCATGAAATTGTGCGATAACTTGGGTAATTTAATTTTCAACAAAAATGCCCCCATAGAACCCCCATAATACATTTATGGAACCCCACTGGTCGACTTTATTCATACGAGGGCACGGGGAAACTGTGGAAAACCCGCGGCCGATTGCGCAAGACTGATTGTATAGGAAATTATACCGAACTCCGGCTAAGCGATCGCCCATTCGAGTTATGGACTTGATATATATATGAAAGATCACTGGATCCCCTGTCGGTGTACTTTACTAGCTAGCGTTTACATTTCTATCAATTACTAAGATTTTATTTTTCATCGAAATGGTCATTCATTGATCAGTCATGCCCTGGAGCATCATTGACCTTAATCTCGTGTGATGTGTGGCATTAATTTAAATATATTATACTATAGAAGGAATATTCAAAGAATTGAAGAAACTCAATGAAGAAGAAATTTTAATTTTCAAATTGTGATTTTTTATTCAAAGAAAAATACGAAACAATTTATTGATTCCCTCATTTTTGTTTATTATTTTTAATATATTTTACTTTTAGCAGAAATCGTCCTTGAATCGGAGTATAAAATCGCGAGGAGCACATTATTATTTTGTCCAATTCGATCTCAGCAATCATTTATAGTGCATCGATTATTTTTAAAAAACTTCATTGCAATCTTAATTATTTGTCGAAACAAAAACAAACAAAAAATACGAGTTGTCGCTGCCCCTCGTTATCAATTAATGACAAAATAACATTATCTCATTTTTTATCCTTCTATTATTATTAATTAAACTCGATCGTAACGATTTATCAATTATCTTTTATGTTTTAACAACGAATATGCGCTATCATTGCTGCTCTAGAAAATATAGTACACAGGACATTAGCGATCGAAATATATGAGAAAAAGTTTTCGTTCTTTCCGGTAACGTTTCGTTGAAATATCATATTAATAATAATTCAATATAGCCATACCGTTTATCTTTTATTATTTTAAGAATGATCACGAAATTTGTCAAGTACGAAAAGTGTCGGTATTATTACCATCGAAAGTTAATAATAGTAGAATCGTATAAAAATATATATTTTTCTACCTGCGAAAAAAAAATTCATAACGAGTGAAAATAATTTTTAAATATTTAATTGTTTCTCAAAATGACGAAGAATTCGAAATTTCACAAAAATTACATTATTCAAACTCGAATCGTCGCGTTCGAAAAGTGGCAATGCATCGCCATCTATCGTAAACATTCAGTATTACGAAATGTCATCGTCATAACACCTAAACCCAACATTCATCTTTTATTTATTTTCCTCGTATGACGCGATGTTAGAAAGATTTCAGGCTCGTTCATTGTTTTTATTGTCGTCGTTCAGTCATGGAATCGTCTGCTCTGAACACGGTGAGCAGTGACAATTGTATGCTTTTTGTTTTTTTTTTCAATTCTTATAATTTAAAAAAAATCCGTTCGAAATTGCATTGAAATTGTGCTTTGTGAAAAAAAATTTATGAGATCCAGGACAAAACAATAGAGCATTGTTGTAGCTTTCAAGTGTCTTATTTTTTTTTTTTTTTCATTTATTTTTCGATTAGTGTGTGGCATTTTTCGATTTTCCTCATTTTTTTTCCACGAATTCTTCGATATCCCAATCGCTCGAGTTTGTTTAAATATTTTTTTTTTTCTTCTGATCATTGATCGCTCGTGTATCTTGAACACGTCACGTGGATTTCCAGTGTAAACACTTCATGCGCGTTAATTATAAATCAAGAACGTCAGATATTTTTTATGAAAAAAAAAAAAATCAATGTCTGAGAATAAGTGACGAAAAAAAAATATTCACATTATTGCTTTGAAGATAATCAACAAACGGGTTCGCAAACGTTCGTTTTTCCCCCATCATCATTATTCATTAACTGGATTCCTTTTTTTTTTTTTTAATTATCATTCGTGCGCGTCGTGAACGAGTAAAATAATTCATGCTTCGGTATAATTTTCCGATCAGGCGCACGAGAAGATAAGACGCGCCGAGGCGCTTGTGCGAGAAAGAAAATTTTCAGAAGCAGCCGAGTGTCATGAAAAAATTGCGGATATCCTGAACGACGTACATTCGCAAATTTCCGCCGGTTTAATCGACAAAGGATCCTCGAGCGATTGTACAAAAAAGACAATAGCGCTTTTGCCATCGATTCACTCGCTCATGACGCTCGAGTCGCTTGCGCTGCAACGCGATTATCACAAGAGACAGTCGAAAGTCGTCAGGTGAGTAGAGAAAAAAAAAAGTTTTTAATTACGAAATGCACGATGAACCAATTATCGAATTATAATAATAATAATTTTAAAAAAAGAATAACCGGTATCGGCGAAAAAAAAATTCCCTCATGTCGTCATGAATTTGCGGCGTTGAATTTTTTAAATTTCATCCAACGAATCTTGCGAAACGAATTAAAAACGTTAATGAGTAGGAGAGCAGTCGAAGCTGTGTTGAATTAGCCGAACAACTTTGAGATCATGTAAAAGACGATGGGGAACTGCCGATAGGGTCGGTGTAGCGGAAAATAACAAAACTTTTAGAATTTTTGGGTCAATTTCATCGAATTCGCGAATTATCCGATTTTCTAGATGTTTTTTTTTAAATTGAGCTCCTGATTCAAAAGTTAGGCACCTCGAAAACTCGTGAAAATCGTTCGCAAACGGAAAACTGAGCGAGAAATTTAAGGCCCTTGGGGCCCGAGAGCGACGGTAAAATATTTGTGATATCCGCGCAGCAAATTATCCACAATAACATCTAAATTTTTGGTACAATGCCATTTTCCTAATTTTCGATGTACAGGAATGAAAAAAAAATTCTCCGATATTGAAGATTTTTCGGATTTATATTACGCATCCATTTCTTTCCCAGACCTCTCCGATTATAGCTGAAAATATACTTGTATATTTTGAATTCTCCAAAAATTGTATGCTCAAGCTTCGAATCATTCGGGGAAGAATCTCCAGGCACCGAACGCCAACTTAAACCAATCAAACATTCATTAACGACTCTTTCAGCATCGAAATGATCAAAAATCAATGCTCCAAGTATCCTCAAAATAATCCTCGTTTTTTTCAGATCACTGCGTCCCATTGCGATTCAAATATAAAACATACTTTTACGTAAAATTAAAAAAATATTATGCTCAAGTTATCATAAAATGCAACTTTTCATCAAGAAATTGATAAAATAATAATCACGTTGAATCCCTGTTGTAAGAAATAGCCGGAAAAAAATCGGGTTCTATCGATATTTTTCTTTTATCGTTATTATTACAGAATGAAGCAAGCGCAATTCGAGGAGTACAAAAATACTATTGAGATACAGCAGCGCAATCTTCTGAACAAGCTTGCGCCGAAGATTTCGGAAAAAGTTGACGTCGGCGCGACGACGGAGAGATGCGAGGGCGGCTCGTTGAAACAAGCGATATTTCGTACGATCGAGGAACAGGACAGTCTGCTGAATCTCATGTCGATCGCGGATGACAATGCGTTCAAGCATCCCAAGGACACCGGCACGGTTATCGAGGAATTGCGCACCGTCAACAATCATTTGAGAACATTGGTGGGAAATTTGTTGTGCCAGTTGGAGAGTAAAGAGCGCGAGGTGCGCATTCTGACGGAACGAATAAGAACAGTAACGCTGAACGAGAATGTCGAGGACGCTGAGATTCAGGCGAACGGTACACAATCGAAGAGACTGGCGCCGCTTCCGCCCTTGGCACCACTCGAGATGCCACTTTTTGACTTCAATTCGTCCTGAGCTTACCCCGAAAATCATTACAAAGGGAGGTTTTCCATGTTCTATAAATTGCCAACTCTCGCTGTTCGATTTTTTTTTTTTTTTAATATTAGGATTAGACAACGAAAATACGAATGAGAATCAATTATCGTGGAGAAGAAAAAAGTAAAAAAAAAAAATTATTTTACGACGGTATGCCTTGAATAAACAGATGCGTGTTGGTGAAGTCCCCGTCAGCTCCGGGTGTTTTGAAAGAAAAAAAAAAATTTCGATTTTTTCATGCTCCCACCCCTCAAAACTTGAGTTTTGATAGAAAAAAAAAAAAAACATTCTCGCGAAGAGCGAGCTCTGTAGCTCAAGCGGAAGCCGCCGCTCATTGGACGAAATTTTTGGAAGGAAAAATTTGAGACCATGAGGATCGTATTTCGAATTAAGAAAAAAATTACAAGAAAATGCGATTTTTGCTTGTTTTTTCTCCCTGATTTTATTGCATGGAAATAGTGTGTCGGAGCGAAAAAATGCTAAGAATCAATTTTGTTGTGTTTGTTGCAAGGATAACGAAAAGAAAAAAATTTTTAGAATGCAAGATTTTAAATTTTTCATGAAAAAAAACCTATTTAAAAAATAAAAATCGATTTTTGGACGATTATGACAGCGTTAAAAGATTTGAAATATATTTTTTTTGAATTTCTCGAACTTTTTACAAAAGAAATACGTCTCTTTCTAGATGGAGAAATTCAATCTAAAGGCTCGGCAAAAAAAAAAAAAAAAGAAAATTGGAAAAAAAAATTTTATGCAAAATTTGAAATAAAAATGTTATATAATGCAAGTATATTTCTCAATATATTTGCGAATATTTTTTAAATAAATATTTTGCTGAGCCTTCGGATTGAATTTCTCCATCTGGAAAGAGACGTATTCCTTTTGAAAAAAGTACGAGGAATTAAAAAAAAATATTTAAAATCTTTTAAAACTGTCATAATCGTCCAAAAATCGATTTTTATTTTTTAAATAGGTTTTTTTTCCATGAAAATGTAAAATCTTGCATTCTAAAATTTTTTTTTCGTTATCCTTGCAACAAAGACAACAAAATTGATTCTTAGCAATTTTTCGCTCCGTCACACTATTTCCATGTAATAAAATCAGGGAGAAAAAACAAGCAAAAGTCGCATTTTCCTGTAATTTCATCCCTATCAATGCCACCATAAATTTAATACATATCAATATTTTTGTTTTAAAGAGTACTATAGCATATGACGATTGCAGAAAAATTCAAGATCTTAAGATTTTGAAGTGGTCACGTTGATGTGGAATGCCTCATAAGCAAATTTATTCACCTTTGACAATTTTTCCGCTATGACTTTATGCAAAAAAAAAACGCAAAATATCATTTATTTATTTATCTTCGGTAAAGATTGATGCCAACGACGCTTTTTTACACGTGGCATACGTCTTTCGGTGGAAATCAGCAACTATAAGTATATATCGCGCTTAGTTAATAATGAATTAATGTCCGCGCACAAAGCTACTTTTCGTTCAGCAATATCGTTTGCAATTTTTAAATCATTAAAGGTTCTTTTTTTTTTAAATACAATCCCCATGGTCTCAAATTTTTCCTTCCAAAAAGTTCGTCATAGACGTTAATTGGCTGTTTTAATTAGAAACGTCCGATGAGCGGAAGCTTCCGCTCAAGCTACAGAGCTCCTTCTTCGCGAGGATTTTTTTCCCCATCAAAACTCAACTTTTGAGAGGTAGGAGCACGAAAAATCAATTTTTTTTTTCAAACACCCTAATATATATATATGATTTTTTATTGCTCTTAATGTATATAAATATCAAATGGGCAATGTTAATTTTTTGCTATAATGCTGAATTAATTCTAGCGGATTTTTGTTTCTTCATTCGAATGATCAATATACTTGCGAATAGTTCATTGTTCATGGGACAGAGGTTCAATGTTGCAAAAATAATCATAATAATAATAATTTAAAAAAAAGAGCAAGGAATCATCGGAAATTATCGATTACGATGATTTTTAATAATTTTTGCTCGATTCTCCGTTTGAACGATGGAGAATAGGATCGACTCCTGAAAATTGGGAAGTTCTTATTGAATATGCGATCGTTTTATGTTCGCTGTACAAAGTTTTATTATAATCGCTGCGTTAACGAATTAACAATACGTGTTTTTTTTTTTTATTTTCTCTCAATATTTCCCACTAAAACTATTTTCTCATATTATCATTCAAAGCTCCCCTATCTACGCTTCTCATTCGTTTGAATGATAACAATGAGGGGAAAAAAAACCGTTATTAGCGAATTGATTCAAAAAAAAAATTCATCCGAATCCCAAGTGTCCGTGAACTCTTTCGAGATCTCGCGAATTAAATTTCGCGCTACAGTCCGAGCACCGAGAGTCCTCGACGGCCATCAAAACGTCACGGCACAAAACATGACCGCAGGGAAATTTGTAAAAAATTTTACTGATACATTCGCAATTTTTCAAACACACGCGAGTTTTCGTACGATCGTCCGCGTCGATTGGCTCGAAATTCGACGATATCGGATTTACATAATTCGAATTGCTCTCTTCGATTTCATGGCCCTTCGATGCCCTCGTCTCATTTCGGTATGCCGAAATACCGAAACTTTTCATTCTCGCTGGCCTCGAACCACCAATTTTATTAGCCGCTCCGCGTTTGGAGCACAGCAGTGGTATTATCGGGAGCCTGTGAGTTCGAGTCAAGCGCTGAATTTTCGCATGCGAATCATGAGGTATCGCAATTTTTATGATTTCTTCCGAGTTATTCGTGGATTTTTCGATCTTGAAAGTTTCCCGACTCGAAACACTCGGAACTGTTTCGATTCCAGCGGTGCATTCCGATATTTCCAACGAACGATTTCTCATTGACATGACGATCTGCTTGTGACCGGATAATCGAGGCAATCTCATTACATCCGGTTTGTCTTTGTTTTCCAACAGATATCTGTCGATTCGAGCTTTCAGGGCCGATGCGATTATCGGTTTGCGGGAATCGTTCAATGGCAAACCCGTGAACGGATCCGAGAGTGTTCTTCCCCACGTGGCCTCGGTTTTTCCATACTTCTCCAGGGTGCTCTGATCGATTATCGCTCCGCTCGGTAGAACGATCGGTTGTATCATTATGTTCCATGTAATAGGATCCAAGAAACAATCCGGTACGCTCGTTGTCTCCTCAATCGAGTCTCTAACGAATCGACAATTTCAATGAAAATATTATTGAATATTATGAAAATATTATATTCTCTCTCGTATCAATTTTGGATTTTTTTTTTTTTCGCACAAACAACAAAACCCCCCGAGTTCGAGAACAAATCGTGAACGAGATGATAGTTATTTTGAGGCAAAAATTGATTTTTATTATCGCATAATGTTCCTGAAGGCGCGCCGCGAGGCCAAAATTATTTTTCATCCTTAAAAAAACATTTTTTTTCGAATGATAAAAATGCAAAAAAATGATTACGTTTTCAACTATTCAGGGTTCGATTTGCGGTAATGTACATCATTATTATAACAAGAATCCATCGTATTTTATGTTTCCAATCTACTTGAATTTTTTACGTGTCGATTTATAATTATACGCAAGGTAAGTGTTGAATTTTTGGTATAACGTGAAGCAAAGCGACGTCAAAATTATGAGATTTATGAAATATAAACATTATTAGCGCAGAGTAGAAATTAAATTACGAGTACGAATGGTTATTATTTATAAAGACGCTCTGTGTACTGGCATAATGTTGAAATTTGCATCATTGGAATGCAGCGAAAATAGGTTTTTTTCTTAAAAAAAAAATCATTGAGTATTGTTTCGAGGTCGGAAATCGTTGAAACCTTTTTTTTTAAATTTTTTTTTCGCGACCTGGGGCCTAAATATGCCAGAAAAGGGTCAGCAATACTGAAAACGATTTTTTTTTTAATAAAAAAAAAAAACCTATTTTCGTTGCTCTCCAACGATGCAAATTTCAACGTCATTGTACTTGCGACTCAAAGTCGCAACATTTTAATCTACGAGAACCGTCGTTGCGTAAATTATTCTAAAAAAATAAGGCAATAACGACTTTCGCACAATTTATATTGTCTTTATTGCGCAAAATTCCATCCTGAAAGAAGATAAAACTGTAAAACGATCCGCATTGCCACATTTATTAATTTTACCTCGGTAAATAAAAAAAATTTTTACCTCGGTGACAAAAAAATATTGCCGGACGAAGATTTACAGAATCGATATCGAGAATTGCGGATAAAGGTTCGAACTGATTTGTCAAATTTTTTTTTTTTTAATTTTGAAAGAATGGCCAAACTTTTGGAGATTACGGTACATTCTTTTACGCGTCAAAACAATCGGATGTTTGTGACAATTTTTTTCTGGAAATACAAAGATTTCACAGAGCAAAGGTTCTGACTGTAAATCGATACCATCAAGATTGTTCTCAAAACCCAGGGCTCATGATTTATCTCAAGAATTGCGTTGCCACCTACCTCAGAGTCTCCGCGACATTATTCGAGCCTGGCGTACCATTTATCGCCTCGACTTTTGGTCTTTGCTCGTTGCTGCATTGCCACAAACCTTGAACACGCTCGATCGCCTCTTTGCCACTGAAATTCGATACTCTGCCCCAAATTTCTACGCGTCCTATCGCAGGAACCGAATTCTCAGTTCTCAGAATCGATATGCGCAAAGTTCTTGCGCGATTTATGCCTTGTTCCCGAGACAGCTGCATGTAACGTTGAAGAAAGTTCGGCGGCGCGACAACGCTACTCTGATCGATGTCTCTTCTGTAGAACAACAGGCCCGACTGTGCAGAGCTCAAAAAGCCTGTGGACAGACGTTTGTACTCGTTGCCTGATTTTATGGAAATTTCAAATCCCGATGATCTTTGAGCACCGACGGTGGGCCATATGAGAACATGATTTATTCGAATGTCACAGACAAAAGTGAAATCAACGTGTATGGGTGGCTTGATGCACGAATATGCCAGAAAACCTCTGTCGGAATCGGATGTCAAATTTGTAACTTCGTAACCATCGTTGCTTACGGTACTGCAAATTGCGCTCGATCCGAGAGATTTTCGACAAAAATTTATCAGCATCGCGCTATCGACGCGTTATTACTGATTATCAGAGGAACATTGCATGTTTTCTTTTATTTGATTTATTTTTTTTATTCTTAATCCACAATTGTTACACCGAGGTTATGTTGGAGAGAGATTGTAACAATATTTTCGAGTCACTGATAATATAAAACTATAATCGTTTTGAATTATCACGTGAAAAATCGTGATTCGCGAACATATGTTTTTTTAAAGAAATTTTCGAATTGACATTAAATTTATACACTTAAAAAAAAATGTTCACTTTGATCTTACAACTATTTCTGTTTGTATACCTATACCACTAACTACAGTCGGACCTCGGCACTGACATTCCGCATTTTACTCCAAAAGGATATTTTGAGCTGCTGTAGGATGCACAATAATTGGAGTAAAATGCGAAGGTGTCCTAGATTAATCATCACCGTTGTAGTACTCTAGTATCATTATCGTTACTGCATTATATGCAAATGTATTATCGATATGTATGTTTATTAAGGTATTAAGAATATACAATTATCAAGTCAATTTTGAAATATATGTTATATGAATTTTTCTGATTGTCTATTGTCTGCAAAATTCTGGGTGTTTACCTGTGTTTATTTATTGGGTCTGTATATCTTCTTCGACAAATTTTCGTGTCGAATAGGGAAGTTTCATGAATTTTTTTTATCCTTTTATCCGTTAATTTGTTTCTTAGGATTGATGAAAAACACGTTGCGCCTAATTGTTTTATAGCTGGTTTCGGACGTAAATCAAGTTTTTCAATACAGAGTTTGAATTCCGCGGTCGCGTGTGACGTCACACCGTACCTTTAAGGGTGCATTCCGAATTGAGCTGGCAGTGCTACAGCGTGATATGCTACGCTTTCCCAGCTTTAGGCGTTCCGAATTGACGATGTAGCGCATTATAGTTTTATACCCCCCATTCCTCAGCAAATCACTCGCCCAATATATCGGAACGGTCTCGCCGTGATATTTGGCAATATTTGGCGGGAAAATAAAACGCTGTGACCGCACTACGTCGGGAGGTAGTGCAGCCACAGCGTTTCATCTAGGGACATTGAGCGCAGCCCTAGCCTTGCGACGGGCTCTGACGTCGCACTCGCATCGCGCTACCTACAGTTTCGGAACGCCGCGGAGGAAGCTATTAGCGCTGCGAGCTCAATTCGGAATGCACCCTTAGGTGCTATTTCCAGAGATGAGTAGGGAGATGCACAACGCTGGCATTTTAGGTGTACCCACCAGAGTGGCGCTGATGACGTAGCGGCCAAACCTAGAGTATGATTTTGTGATCATCGCCTCGGTCAATGCTGCAGAGCTCTTCGGTATTAGAATATCGGGGTGCAGTGTTCGATATTTTAGTGGATATTGCAGAACGCACTTGGTGCTAATGGGTAAGGTAGACTGTGAGTTTCAAAATGTGAGGAAATGAAAATCATCTTTAAAAATCACGCTTCTGCGTGAAATTTTAAATCAATTATGTACGTGATTGGAGAGTAATTAATTATTGAAGCTGCATTTTTATTCACGGGCCGTATAAAAAATCATACAATATCATGCAACTCTTAATAACTATACGAAAAATGTTAGGAATTTAATGAAAATAGACCCAAATAATCCTTCTCATCTTTGGACAGAAGTTTACGAAGTCCGAAAAGCTTTTCATATACATATAATTGTCAAGAAATTGTAAGAATAAAACAGCTCGAGTTGTAAAATTATGCACACTCGGGATATGTCGTGACACGGATCTCTCCCTCGCACGTTACCCGCCCGGCACCCGCGCACCCGCGAGGGCACGAGCGACGGTTCCCCGATTTGTCCCTTTCCGCGTGTGACGGAGCACATGAGAAAAATTTCTACAATGTATATATATGTTCAATAAGGGGATAGTAATATTTTTTAGTCTCTCCAGCTATTTTTCAATGTCTCATTGACCTTTTATATCAATCGAATATCCAAATTGTTGTTTGCACAACGAAAAAAAATTGTTCCTGGATAAGTTATAAATTTATTGTTGTCATTTTTTTAACCATGCTTTTCTCTCGGTGCACCCTTCCTTAACGATATATATACCAACAATGTTACCAGCGGGTTTCAATGAAATGTGTGCGGGAAAGTAAAGAGAATAAATTATAGACGAAATTGTGATAATTGCCTATATATTATTGTTTGAGGACTTTTCCGAATTTTACATTTTTTTTCGCCGATACGTTCATTGCAGCTCCAATAATGATAATCGCAGATGGAGTGTCTGAAAAAATTAAAGGGTTATTCCTGAATTTTCGCTAAAAATATAATTATTCTGAATTTTGTGTTTTATTTTTGGTAAACAATGCATGATAATCAAGCGAAGGAGCACGATTAATATACAGCCTTCTTGTGTCCTTATTTGTACCTATATATGCATATCGGTCGCGCGCGAGCCTATATATTATAGCGTGCATCACCGAGGCCTTGCTTTTTGTCCCTCGCATGTGGCACCCATAAAGGCCCATTCAAGACAGGCAGGTAGCCTCGTTCTCAGTTTTCGGTTTTTCACGCTGAATTTTCCTAAATACTTTGTCCGCTAAAGTCCAAGAGAATCAAAAAGCGCCCTTTTCATCGATGCCTAGATATGCCCACAAAATTCAGAAAAATCGTCAATTAATACATGTTTATGCTAATAAAATCGTGATTATCATCGTTAGTCCTAAAATAAACATATTTCTCAAAGGAAAAAAATAAATCATGAAAATTTGAGTCACAGATTAATGCTAATTAAAACAGGAAAACGGTATATTTTTTGAGATCCCCCACCTGATCATTGTTGATTCTAAAATAAAAGATTTTGTCGGGGAAAAAAACTACGAAAATTCGCTCCTCATACAAAAAAAGAGAATCCTCATTTTTTAGCGATTAACTGTAAAACTCCTTTATGTTTTTAGGCTCCTCCAGGTGGGGAGCCATTATTTGAGCTGAAATGTATTTTGGTGAAAAAATGCAAAATTTGGAAAAGTCCTCAAACAACTACACCTTCAAAAACATAACTGTATATGCATATCTGAGAAAAAATTTTAATCAAAGTTTCGAATTGAAACTTGCACTTCAAACAGTACACACTAATTTAAAAAAAAGTGGGCGCGTGGAGTTTCCGCGCGGCAAAAGTGAATATGGTGATGAAGAAAATTTAAGATTTATTGGCCCGTCTCTCTCTCTCTCTCTCTCTCTCTCTCTCTCTCTCTCTCTCTCTCTCTCTCTCTCTCTCTCTCTCTCTCTCTCTCTCGATGTCTCACTATACCAGCTTTAGCCTTAGTTTTTAAGTTACTATTTCTGTGTACAGTGTTCTCGATTTATACGCGTGGGTCGCTCCACCCTGGTATAATAATAAAAGTTCTATTCTATTCTATTCTCTCTCTCTCTCTCTATATATATATATATATATATCTCTGAATGGATGAATATTTGTTTTCGATTAGATCCCTCGCGATGATTTTTATCTCATTCATAGATGTAAATTATGGAGGTGATATTTTAGATGAAATCAAGAGTAATGTTTTTAATTATGAGCGAGAAATAGAGAGAGAGAGAGAGAGAGAATTTTATAAAATGCATGTAGTATCAAAGGATTTATACGATAAAAATGCAAACCATGAATACAACGTCAATAATATTTAATTTATTTAGTTCATTTCCATAGTTTTGTTTGATGGTGTTTGAATTGGAAAAGCAGACACTATAGCCTTATGGATACTGAAATACGAAACGTATGTTTTTGATTCTATTTTGTCCAGATATCTAGAAAAAAATAGCATCTATCGTAATTCCTGATTTCAATGTGCGAAATTTATTTTATACACCTCAGGGAAATAAACCGTGGTTTATTGCCCTGCACCAGCAGGGAAAACCACTTTGTTTCCCTTGGTGCATAAAATATCGTATTCACTACAGGGCAAAAATATACTAATATCTTTCTCTCTCTCTCTCTCTCTCTCTTCTATCTCTTCTATCTCTGTCTACGGCATCGCCAAGACATAATAAACGTTCTATCTATCTATCTATCTATCTTCCTCCTCTCTATTCCAGATAACGTTTGATCCCTCCGAATGATTCAACTTTTTGTTATGTATACAAAGCCTGAATAATTTTTTTGTATTATGTGAAATCTCTACTTGAACAATATACCCGGGTTTTGCCCGCTAAGATTACTTAAAAGGGATTCCAAATCCCGAAGTGAATAAAAGAGCAATTTTACGACGTCTCACCGTACTCTTCGCTCCTTGATTACTTCGTATAAAATTCTACTTGCTGAGGCAATGATACTTTCATGAGTGTTCTATAAAATCTTCTCTTTCGATTCATTTATATATACTACAAAACAAATGGATTATAAACTAAATTATAGGGTCGTC
The DNA here is from genome assembly GCA_963564615.1 of Rhorus exstirpatorius. Classification (NCBI taxonomy): domain Eukaryota; kingdom Metazoa; phylum Arthropoda; class Insecta; order Hymenoptera; family Ichneumonidae; genus Rhorus; species Rhorus exstirpatorius. Next base: position 50,506,717 of record OY751313.1, read on the forward strand.
CGTGACCCCTGTATAACGAATTTTAAAAATCCATAGGTGCATGTGTACGGTAAGGGGTAAGTTTTGCTTGTTTTTTTCATACATTGCCATTCAACTGGCAGCCCGGTCTCTAAATCGCATATTTTGCTTCGCGCTCCACAAGTGCAGTTCCATTGGAACTTATTGTACGCGTAGAAAGAATATCGGCTAAAACAAAATTGAATAACAAAGGTGCAGTTGAGAACGAGTAAGCATGGCCCACGTGGTAAACAAAGAGCGTGTTTATGATCGTTGTGCATTTAAAAATTGTACGAATGGGCGGCATAGTACGCAATCACATTTATATCGCTTTCCGCGATTCGATGATCCTCGTTATGACGTTTGGATACAACATACAGGTAGGTATGATTAGTAATGTGTGTACAGAACCAAAAGGGGTCCCTATCATTTAGCCGAATTTTCAGCCAGCAAATTCGTCATTGAATGAAAAAAAAAAATAGATTTTCATTGGCCGGAATATTATTCATTTCGATAACATAAAATCTGAATAGTTACGTAGTTTATCATAACGTAATCGAATCGTAATATTCGCGAATGTCACCAGGCCGAATAATTTTTATTCGGCCATTCCAATATGCGGGGCTTATTTGTCTAGTCTTATCTATTGCCAATGTAATTTATTGTCATTTTATTTATAATTACTCGAAATAATTGTAATTTCATGTAGATAATCACGATGACTCGAAATAAATATAAAATGAAAAAGGTGCACGTTGAACCGTGCACATAGTTTTCTTGTTATTTTTCGCGATTCACAACAAAGCCCCTTTATGAGGAAGTCGTTATCTCAATTTCCCATTTCTCGTAGAAAAATTGTTGTGAATATCGAAAAATAACGGGGAACCCTGGTGAAAATAATTTGTAAGTTGCAATAATGAATAATTGAGTTTAAAATAACTATAAGCAATCAAAGTTTGTAAATTTTTCAATCTTAAGAGTGTCAACAGAACAGGATATTATTTTAATTTTTTTGGCTGGTGAATATTCATACTTTCTGGTAGAAAATTGCAGATCGTTTTGATTTTTTTCAGAAGTTATTACTGGTTTTACGAAGATTTACGAAATCTTATTTTTTATTTTTCGGCGGGGGAATTTCCTTAATTTTTGGTCGAAAATTGTAGATCATTTTGATTTGTCGTAGAAGTTAATACTTTTTATACGAAAATTTAGGAAATCTTATTTTGATCTTTTCGGCGGGTGAATTTTCGTATTATAATCGTAGATTATCGTAAATTTTCGTGAAATTTCGTAGTCTTCTACAAAATGCTACGGAATTTAGTTGCATCTTTTCGAAGTATTAGATTTTCACAATTTGTCGCAGATATAATCGTAGATTATCGTAATTTCCCATAAAACTTTCGTACTTTCTTACGGAAACATCTACGAATACATACCTACAATTTTTTTTTATCTAAAATTACGATTTCCTAGAAATTTATATTTTCTTGTATTTTCGTAGAACGCCATAGAAATTTTTTTCACCAGGGTAATGGCTGATAATCATTTTTCTTAGAAAATTGTAATTTGCTGTATTTTTTTCTCACAATTAAACTCTTACTTTTTACGCAATTTCATGAATATATACGATAATTTTTCGGATTGAAGACTGCAGTAGATATTTTATAATTTTTGAAAGCAAAACAACATTTTTTAAAACGAATTGTATAAATTCCTAGTTATTCTCAAAATTCTACGAATTTTTACGCGGAACGATTTCGGTTTGTCTGGATGTATTGGCTGTTAGTTATTTTTCACAGAAAATTGTAATTTACTGTATTTTTTTCTCACAAACTCTTACTTTTTACGCAATTTCATGAATTTTATTCCATAATTTTTTGAACTGAATAATCAGGCGGGCCTGATTATCATTATTGGGACCAAAACAAACGTGTTTGTCGAAATAAAACCCAAGATTTTGCAAAATTCGAAAAAGTCCTCAAAGTAAATAATTGCCAAAAAAAATTTTTTGAGCGGGTCGTATAAATTAGTAGTTATTCGTAAAATTCTACGAATTTTTACGATAAAAAATTTCTTTTTGGGAGAGTACCGACTTGTAGCTATTGTTCTTAAAAATATTTAAATGATTTCAGTGTTTGTTTAAAAAATCGTATTTTATTTTATAAAATGTAAGAACTGTTACGAAATTTTATGAAATTCTAATCCGTGATTTTTACATTCCCAATATTCTATTACTTTCTATAAAAAATTAGAATTTTCGATAACGACGGTGCAAAAATTCGTAGTTATTCATAGAATTCTACGATCTGTGACGAAATACCATTCTAGCTTTTATGAAAGGCGACACGGCATTTTTCGTAAAAACTTATAGAATATCCTACTATTTTCGTATTTATTCGTAGTAGTTCCTAGTAAATTTGGGAAATTTAAAAACCTTTACGAAAGAAAATTCCCCAATTATTATTTAAAATTTTTTTTAAGTTTTGGAATAATTTAACTTAGAAATTCGTATTAGTTATTGGCGTGGAAAATTACAAATTTCAACAATTTTTTTAAATTAATTACTTCGATATACGATTTCCTACAATTTCCTACTATTTTCTACGAATTTCTACAAGTATCTAAAATCGGCACGTTTTCGTAATTTGAGGTAGGAATTATAGCAATGAATAAGTTTCAACTTGCACATTTTCTCCAGCTTTTCCGTAGCTTAATTGATATCTTCAATCTCGGTGATTTATTCAGATTCTTGTCGCATTGAGATAATCTACAAATCTAATTGAAATTCAGTTTTGAATGCTATTAAACTCCTATGAGCCCTTAACTCGCAGCTTGTCCCTTCTTTTTTTCATATAATTTTATCTTTTCCTGAGTTTCACGGTTATTAATATCTGGTGAAGTTAGAGCGATCGCAGATTTTTTCTTAAATTCAAAATTAAATATGTTTTTATCCGTTTCGTAGGTTATTACGAATTTAATATCCACCAACCTCCAATTATATTCTATCTGTGTAAAAAATTTTACCCTGATATCTAAAAAAAATATTCGATATATTTATTTCGCGTCATTATTATTAAGATGACAATAAATGACATTAGCAATAGATTAGAAAAATAAGTCCCATATTATAGGTATCGAAAATTTTTCAACCCGGGAAAATGACTTTTGGTACTGTATTTAATTCGATAAAATGACATTCGACGGTACGTACGTAGCTAAACAAAAATCCTAGTAATACATTTTTCGGCTTATATAATGACATTTGCGAATATAGTTTCATTGAAGGACATCTTCAGTGTAGTCCATACCCAATTCGTCCCATTTCATCTCGTTTCTGCTATCATATACCTCTGGTCTCTCCCGTTTCTCAATTTTTTTTCATTTAGCTTCTTGTATTTATGCTGACGGTTATCTGATTTTTTACCTCGCTTTATCTCTTACTTTTTTGATTGACGTTATATCGATTGTCTGATGATTTATTTACATACTCTCCGATGACAGGTAATCCACGTTTAAAAACTTGGGCAGCAGCGACACTTAGGAATGCGGGATTATGTGCATCGCATTTTCATGAGTCGTGCTTTCAGAAAGACGGCAAATTAAAACGTGATGCCGTTCCACTGCCCTTTCATTGGGCAAAAAATAAACGGATGGAAGGCGTTACAGAACTGAATAACAGCTCTGTAAGTACAAGTTTTTCATCCATTACATCTTCGAGCATATCGATCGAGTCACATTATGATAATCTTGACGAAGAAGAACCCACTCATGAGAGCGAGGTGAAATACACTCAACCAGATGAAACAATAGGCGCAAAGATATTGAACCCTTTCGTCAGCAATGAAAGAAGCTGTCCAGTTCACACTTACTCGAAGCGTCCATTATCATTCTCGGATTCTGATGATGAATCAATGGCATGGACTGCTATAGAACCGGCTCTCCCAGAGCTTTCGGAAAATCTTGAGGAGCAATTGCGAACTGAGGTCGACTTGTGGATGGAAAATAGAAAGTTACGCCGCTTGAATACCGCCTTAAGAGTACAGATTACTGGTTATCGCAGACAAGTAAGGGAACTTCGTGTAAGACTCAGACGCGCCGTGAATCGTAATAACAGCCTACAGAAGAAAAGTAAAGCCCAAACTGTATCACAGTTCCTCGACGAAAATAACTGCATAGAGCCAGCAGCAAGAGCGATGGTTAAACTTCAGTTGCATCGCAAGAATGCTCCATTCGCTGATGACGAAAAAGATTTAGCGAAACAACTTTACTACTACTCAGCGGCGGGGTACAAGCGATTGCGGAAGGCAGGGTGCACTTTTCCATCGGAGAGCACTGTTCGATTATGGATTGCAGACATAGAAATTCAACCTGGATTCTGTCATGATATTTTTGTGAAATTGAAAGCGAAACTAGCGGAGTTGCCACCTGATGAGAGGATCTGTTGCCTAAAATGGGATGAAATGACCATCAAGAATTTCGAAGAATATTCCGTCAAGTTTGATTGCATCGAAGGACTTGTTGATCTTGGACCTCTTGGACGACGCAATGAACGAGCACGATATGTGTTTGCTTTTTGTCTAGATAGCATAAATGCACGAAATCCATGGCGTCAGCCGATCGCGTATTTTTTGACGGGAAATGGGATGAAGGCGACTGAAATAAACGAACTTTTACAGCAATGCTTGAAAAAACTCAACGATGCAGGAGCACAAGTTGTATTGGTAACATGCGATCAAGGACCATCGAACCAATCGCTTTTTTCATCTCTGCTAGGAGTGACAAAATCGACTCCGAGTTTCCATTGCGCAGGGCGAGAGTACTTTGCATCATTTGACTTTCCTCACTTGATGAAACGCTTGGTAAGTATGCTTAGGACTCATCGGTACTTATACTGCGATGGAAAAGTTATTGCGGCATATGATGATTTCATTAATACGTGGAAACACGACTGCAGTAATACAACTTCGAGGTTGTTAGGCCACATTACGGAATCACATCTTTTTCCGAGCAGTTTTGAAGCCATGAATGTAAAACGGGCATTTCAACTGTTGAGCCACACATTTTCTGCTGCAATACTAACTGCAGGTCATGACCCGAACGGTCTCAGTAGTGCAACGTGGAAAGATACTGCAGCTTTTGCCGAGCGAATGAACACCGTTATAGATGCCTGCAATGCGTACGAACTTCTATTCCGGAATCCTGCGAAACGACCTCTGTCTGATCGAAATCCTGGCATCGAAAAAACATTAATTGACTTCGTGCATTGGTCGTCTAAATGGGCCGTGGCAATAAATAATACAGCTTCATTCATTGGCAATTCAAGCGGAGTGGTACCTACACTGAAAAAAATTCCCTGTTTGAATGGGATTCCTCTTACAGTGACTTCTATTATAAAAACCTATTATTCAGTCAAAAAGGAATACCCCGGATTTGAGTTAGCCGCAGCACTCTGCAACCAGGACTCGGTCGAACATTTTTTTTCAAAATTGCGACAGCGCGGGGGATTCAATCCGAATCCTACAGCACGAATGGTACGTTTAACTTTCAGGCACATACTCTCCACAGGATATATCGGCACGTCCGACAGAGGAAACGTGCAATGTCCTGAAGCAGTAGCTCTTCTCAATCCGACGAGTATTGTTACTAAGGCATTCGAGAGAACAGACGATCTTCCGGTCAACCCTATCGAGCATGATGAAGAAGGCCTAAACGTTGACGTCACAGAGGCATCCGGAGTTATAGAATATTACGATACAGAAACGAGACACGACGACATTTCAACCTCTGACATTGTATCGTATGAGAAGAATGCGATCACTTTTTTTGCTGGCTACATCGCTCATCGCAGTATTAAGAAAAATCCTTGCGAATGCTGCCGTGATGAGATTTTAAAAACACCTATGGATGATTCGTCGCCAGATGAAATGTACATTGAGTATCGAGAGTACGATAACATCGACGAGGACGCTCCAAAAGTTACAAAATTGAAGCGACCTACTCGGAAGTTTGCAGCGATTGTAGAAGCGCAATTAAGAGCGTACTGTGAACTGTGGCAAAGGCACTGGCATACCAAAGGTGTTCTGGATAAACTGACTCACGATATCGTAACGAGCACGGCCCCCATGTATTCCGAGTGGTACGATAATAGCCATCAGTGCAGAGATCATCGGTTGCAGCAGTTGCAGTTTCTAATCCGTGTAAAACTATTTGCTCAAACGAAATATAATAATCGGGCAGCTCAAGCATCTACTGCAATGCGTAAAACGCAAAAACCAAACAAAAAATTAAGAAAACTTCAAGGTTTATGAATCCACTCGGGCATTCCACGCCCAACAGAAAGAGTTTGGGTTCTAATTACATTAGCCCTTGTGGGAGATTAGTCATGGGATCGACTTTTGTACCAATAAAATTGATAACACGTAAAAGTAGTTATCAAAATTTATAATAACTGTGAAGATGTCTTATGTAACACTTGAATTTCAGGCATGTGCGAATATTCAAAATTATGAATAATTCATCGTAAATTGAATTGAATAATTCAATCCATAATTCATATGAATAATTCATTTGATTGAATAGTTTGAATAGTGTGAGTAATTCACAAAATTTTAATAATTCATAAAAATTTAATTTTTTTCTGTATTTCTTTATGAAACAAAGGGAAAAAAATTCAGCATATATATGAGCAAGTCTACCAATTGTAGACGTCGGGTCCGGCCTCACCCTCTCGGATTTTTTTATAACTTTACTAGCTGAAAGTCTATGTCAAAAAACGAGTTCTAAATTTTTTCAGATTTTTTTCTCTCTTTTTTTCGCTGTTATTATATGGGGTTCATTTTAACTTCATTTTAAATTTCATTTTAACGGCATTGCACAATGATAACTGAAAAATCAATATTTTTTCGAAAAGCTGAGCTTTTTTCACATAGAAAACCTATGTTTTATATATTTTTTTATGCTGTTAAGATTGCGCGAAAACTGAATGAAGAACAAAAAAGTTGAAAAAATCACAAAATACCCCATATAATAACAGCGAAAATAAGAAAGGAAAAAATCTGAAAAAAATTTGGATCTCGTTTTTTGATATAGACTTTCAGCTAGTAAAGTTACAAAAAAATCCGAGAGAGTGAGGCTGAAACCGACGTCTACAATTGGTAGACTTGCTCATATTGTATATATTAGGTGATTAAAAAAAAATCGATAATTTTTTTCCTCGGAGCTCCATCGAAAAACGTTAGAACATAAAAAAAAAAGTAATATTCCCCAAATTTAGGTTTTAAAAAAAATTTAGATATTGCTCAAGCGACTTTTCGGTTTTTGCTGCTATTTGTTGAAAATCGCGACGTGAAATTTTTTTTTGCTCTCATAGCATAAAGTGTTTGTATTTAACAGAATCATTATTTTTTTTCTTTTCAGTAATCTGAATTTTTTTTTCAAGCTGCCTCAAGTAATTTATTTGCTGATTTTTCGGCTTTTTTAGCTGAAAATGATAAAATTAGCAATAGTTCAGCTACAAATGTCAATTTTTTTCTTTTTTACAAAATAAGAGGTGTGTACATAAAAAAAAACAAGTTGAGAAACATGTAATAAAATTACGCTTCATTCCCACAGATAGCCAGCTAGCTGATGGACTGACGAAACCATTGTCAGCTGTGAAGTTCCTAGAGTTCAGAGCGGGAATGGGACTGGAATGACTGCTCTACTAATTATTGATTATTTTGTTCTTGTTTAATGATAATCATGTTTGATATGGTCTGTTTGGGTTTTTCTGGGTTTCCCCATTCCTTAGCAACAAATGTTGGACCATTTTGTATTTCCCCAGTTATGTATAAAGAAAGCGCGAGGAAGGTCTGTCACTAGTATTATTTAATATAAAATGTAATTATATAAATATATATATATAGTTCATGGTGAGATTTTAAGTTTGATGCATAGTTAATAGCACAAGGTAATGAGATTACAGTCGATTAATTTTTGAGGAGGCGTGTTGGGTTATTGAGTATCTCTACTGCTAAGAATTATTTTCTCTCAATACCATGGTACAAAAACGAATCGACGTGGAGAGTGCCGGAGAGGAAATTTAAAAATAAACCAGTGATTTCATAGGAAGAAAGAACATAAAGTTCTTCATCTATATTCATTAGGATCTTTGTGACCAGCCTTCAGTCTGTCCGAGATATCCAAAGACTATACACGGTCCTTCCTCGTGCATTTAAATAAAAGAACTAGAGTAAAGTTAATAGACTGCGTTTTTATATTATTTATCTTCCCATTTCCAATACTGCTTTCGCCAATTCAACTTTTTCTAAGATTTTTATTTTTGCCGACTTGTTCATGCATCTTGGAAAAAATGTAGATTTTAAGTGGAGATACAGGCGAAATGTGGTTTCACCTAGAATTAATTTCCGCAGAAAAACTTTTTGCCACTACATTTGACCGTGAAAAAAGTATTTATCTGAAATAAATACAAAACGTATTTTTTTAAAATTACTAATATGGAAGTAAAATAAAAAATACTATTAAGGGATCATCTCAGTGTGACCGCCCGAAAAATCACTGATTTTCGCGATTTTTTTTTCATGGTTAGGATATCCTAATCGGTCTGGGTTTTTTAAAAATAAATTAAAGCAGCGATGAAGAATACAAAATGATTTTTGTTGCGGTGATTTTTTAGTTTTTTATTATTGTTATGAATTATCAAAAATGTTGTAAAAAAAAAAGAGTCCTAATCGGTGTCCACTTTTCCGGGCTCAATTTTGATCGGAAACAAAAATTTCAAAAAGATTATTAATCTGTAGGAAAGCCGCTATCGTCCTATGGAGGCTTTTTAAAAATTTTTTTTTGACAAAATGGCGGTGATTTGAACAAAAAGTAGTGAATTTGGCCTTTTTTCGACAGTTTTTCGAGAAAAAAAATAGGAAGTTTAAAAAAAAAAAGCTTCCATATATAGGACGATAGAGAATGACAAGAAGAATGTTCTGTAAAACTTTGAAATCGATATCTTCTCTCGGCAGCGGACACCGTTTTGAAAAACACCATTCCGAGAAAAACGCGCTTAAACTTTGAGATCTGTATTGCTATTGAGATTGTATTGAGATTTGTAATGCTCTAGTGACGAAAATAATTCGAATTTCGATTTAAAAATTTAACAGCATGTTTGTAACCGTGTATACTATCCGATAATGAAAAAAAAAAAAAAAGATTTTTGAAAATTTCACACTGAGATGATCCCTTAACTGAGTTTTTTTGTATTATACATATATTACAAAACCTTAAATCCCACTCCCTCTCTCATTCCCTCTTTATGCATTTATGTCATTCTCTCGCAGATTACTCTGTATCAATAAAACGATAGTGCAAATTGATAATTTGCAAAAAAAATGCTAAATCAGTTTCACTTTTACCGTGTGTGAATAGCACGCTTGTGTTTTTTTTAAATTATATAGTGTGTACTGTTTAAAATGCAAGTGCTAATTCACAGGTTTTATTTGAATTTTTTCTCAGATATGCATACAGTAATGTTTTTGACAGGGTATAGTTATCTACTTTCGGATTTTCCCAAATTTTGCATTTTTTTCACCAAAATACATTTCAGCCCAAATAATGGCTCCCCACCTGGAGGAGCCTAAAAACATAAAGGAGTTTTACAGTTAATCGCTAAAAAATGAGGATTCTCTTTTTTTGTATGAGGAGCGAATTTTCGTGATTTTTTTCCCCGACAAAATCTTTTATTTTAGAATCAACAATGATCAGGTGGGGGATCTCAAAAAATATACCGTTTTCCTGTTTTAATTAGCATTAATCTGTGACTCAAATTTTCATGATTTATTTTTTTCCTTTGAGAAATATGTTTATTTTAGGACTAACGATGATAATCACGATTTTATTAGCATAAACATGTATTAATTGACGATTTTTCTGAATTTTGTGGGCATATCTAGGCATCGATGAAAAGGGCGCTTTTTGATTCTCTTGGACTTTAGCGGACAAAGTATTTAGGAAAATTCAGCGTGAAAAACCGAAAACTGAGAACGAGGCTACCTGCCTGTCTTGAATGGGCCTTTATGGGTGCCACATGCGAGGGACAAAAAGCAAGGCCTCGGTGATGCACGCTATAATATATAGGCTCGCGCGCGACCGATATGCATATATAGGTACAAATAAGGACACAAGAAGGCTGTATATTAATCGTGCTCCTTCGCTTGATTATCATGCATTGTTTACCAAAAATAAAACACAAAATTCAGAATAATTATATTTTTAGCGAAAATTCAGGAATAACCCTTTAATTTTTTCAGACACTCCATCTGCGATTATCATTATTGGAGCTGCAACGAACGTATCGGCGAAAAAAAATGTAAAATTCAGAAAAGTCCTCAAACAATAATATATAGGCAATTATCACAATTTCGTCTATAATTTATTCTCTTTACTTTCCCGCACACATTTCATTGAAACCCGCTGGTAACATTGTTGGTATATATATCGTTAAGGAAGGGTGCACCGAGAGAAAAGCATGGTTAAAAAAATGACAACAATAAATTTATAACTTATCCAGGAACAATTTTTTTTCGTTGTGCAAACAACAATTTGGATATTCGATTGATATAAAAGGTCAATGAGACATTGAAAAATAGCTGGAGAGACTAAAAAATATTACTATCCCCTTATTGAACATATATATACATTGTAGAAATTTTTCTCATGTGCTCCGTCACACGCGGAAAGGGACAAATCGGGGAACCGTCGCTCGTGCCCTCGCGGGTGCGCGGGTGCCGGGCGGGTAACGTGCGAGGGAGAGATCCGTGTCACGACATATCCCGAGTGTGCATAATTTTACAACTCGAGCTGTTTTATTCTTACAATTTCTTGACAATTATATGTATATGAAAAGCTTTTCGGACTTCGTAAACTTCTGTCCAAAGATGAGAAGGATTATTTGGGTCTATTTTCATTAAATTCCTAACATTTTTCGTATAGTTATTAAGAGTTGCATGATATTGTATGATTTTTTATACGGCCCGTGAATAAAAATGCAGCTTCAATAATTAATTACTCTCCAACCACGTACATAATTGATTTAAAATTTCACGCAGAAGCGTGATTTTTAAAGATGATTTTCATTTCCTCACATTTTGAAACTCACAGTCTACCTTACCCATTAGCACCAAGTGCGTTCTGCAATATCCACTAAAATATCGAACACTGCACCCCGATATTCTAATACCGAAGAGCTCTGCAGCATTGACCGAGGCGATGATCACAAAATCATACTCTAGGTTTGGCCGCTACGTCATCAGCGCCACTCTGGTGGGTACACCTAAAATGCCAGCGTTGTGCATCTCCCTACTCATCTCTGCTATTTCATGGGGGCAGTAAGCAAATCACTAGACTTGTGTTAGTAACATCTAGTAAATTACTAAACTGCTGCTAACTGCTTACTGCCCATGAAATCGCACCTTTACCATGCTTATGCCTTCAGTATTCAGTATTTCAGTTTTCAGTATCCCACGTGTTGACACTATGAATAGTTGATGCTTGGCGCTCTCGTTTATTTATAATTTATAATTTTTAAAACTAATTTATCCGTTTCATAGAAAAATAATAAAATAACAATATAACCACAAGCATTAATAAATGGCTGTGAGCATGTCTCCCGTGTTAAAAACAAAAGAAGAGTACGTAAAATATTTACATTGCTGTGATTTTCATATTCGTTTGTTCGCGTTTGAAGCATATGATTTTCCCATGCTGACAGTAATGTTACGAGAAAGAAAAGTGATTATCTCGACTGGGACGAATATTTCATGGCACTCGCGTTTCTCGCTGCAAAACGTAGCAAAGATCCGTCAACCCAAGTTGGCGCTTGTATAGTCGATTCGGAAAAGCGTATTGTCAGCTTGGGATACAATGGAATGCCGAGAGGCTGCAGCGACGACGAGTTTCCATGGGGCAAAGACACAACTGACTCGGAGATGGATTCGAAATTTTTATACGGTACCGAACGAAAAATAATAAGAAGCTTGGAAAATTATTTTTCTTTTTTTTCATCGTTCCATAAGTTATCGAGCGAACGACAAGAAATATTCTTTTTTACAGTTTGCCACGCCGAGATGAATGCGATATTGAACAAAAATTCAATAGACGTGAAAGGTTGCGCGATGTACGTGGCGCTGTTTCCTTGCAACGAATGCGCCAAAATGATCATACAATCGGGCATTAAAACCGTTGTTTACATGTCCGACAAGCATTCCCACAAAACATCGACAAAAGCTTCCAAGAAAATGTTTCAGTCTGCCTCAGTCGAATGCCGGTATTTATGATCACATTTATCAAATTTTTATCTCACTCGAGCATAGACGAAGCTTTACGATGGTAGTTCTTTTTTGCTTTTGTTGTTTTTTTTTTTCCAAGTTTTCAATGCCAATTGTTCGAGGATGTTTCACGCAATGTTGAAAAAAAAAAGAGAACGATGTGAATTTTACATGCGATTTCACACGGTGTCTACAGATGATGTTGAAATTTGCATCGTTGGAATGCAACGAAAATTAAAAAAAAAATCATTTCCAGTATTGCTGACGCTTTTCTGGCATATTCAGGCTTCAGGTCGCGAAAAAAAAACCGAAAAAATGGTTTAAGCAATTTTCAACTTTGAGATAATACTGAAAATGATTTGAAAAAAAAATCTTATTTCGCTATAATGTTGAAATTTGCATCGTTGGAATGCAACGAAAATTTAAAAAAAAATCATTTCCAGTATTGCTGACGCTTTTCTGGCATATTCAGACTCCAGGTCGCAAAAAAAAACCGAAAAAATGGTTTAAGCGATTTTCGACTTCGAGATGATACTGAAAATGATTTGAAAAAAAAATTTTATTTCGCTATAATGTTGAAATTTGCATCGTGTGAATGCAACGAAAATTTAAAAAAAAATCATTTTCAGTATTGCTGACGCTTTTCTGGCATATTCAGGCTTCAGGTTGCGAAAAAAAAACCTAAAAAATGGTTTAAGCAATTTTCAACTTCGAGATAATACTGAAAATGATAAAAAAAATCTTATTTCGTTATTTTGAAATTTGCATCATTGAGATGCAACGAAAATAGTTTTTTTTTTTTTTTTTTTTTCAAATAAAAAAAATCATTTTCAGTATTTCTAACGCTTTTCTGGCATGTTTAGGTCCCAAGTCGCGTAAAAAAAACCGAAAAAAACGATTTTCGACTTTGAGACAATACTGGAAATGATTTTTTTTAAAACCTATTTTCGTTGCATCTCAACGATGCAAATTTCAACATCATGTTTGCAGATTGGTCTCGCAAAATTACAAGGTCATTGACCGACCGGTTTCATAGATATATTCTCTTGAAAATCGCGAAAATCTTTCATCGATAAATGAAAAATTTAAATAAACACGTTAAAATTCGCATAAATTGCGGCAATACTCGTAGCGAAGTATCCGTCGGCTGATCGGTCACATCTTTAACCGACTAAATTTTGCCGATCATTGATTAAAAATTTCTTTGCGAAATACCCAGCGACCTTATTTTTTTTTGTACGACCTATCGAAGGTTCGTAATTTCATGAAAAAATTGATTATCAAATGAATCGCTACTCCAGTATTGAAGCAAGTTGATTTTTCAATTGAACCAAAGTGCCAAAGCGTGCAAGGACTACCCTTAAGCCATTATAATTGTTTTCGAAAGCTCGTCAAACGAGTTTTACGAAATTTACGTTCTCGATTTTTTAAATTCTTACAGATATCTTTTCTGTTTCTTCTTTTTTTTTTAGACAATACGTACCAAAAAATCAAAGTATTGTGATAAACTTTCAAGACATCAACTGGAACAGCATGAATCAATTGCCCTCGACACCGGTAAAGAATTCAAAAGTCCTCTTAAACGGCAGAGGCAAACATTAATTTAAAAAAAAACCCAAAAAAAAAAAGAAATTTTCATCAATTATTGTTTTAATCGCGATGTATCGTTTTTCACGTTAAACTTAAATTATTTTTGCATAAAATTTGTCCTTCGCTCGATAGGACCGACGCGCGTTGTGTTTTTACACTGCGCTTGACACCGCGCTACACATTTTTTTTTCTTTTTTTTTTCTCTTTTAATATCATTTGTACAGAATATTTTCCCTCTCGATTGTTTCTTCCTTTTTTTTTTTGTTCATTCGAATTGATAATCGGTTTTATTGGACGCGTTTTTTTTTACAAGATACTGCAGTATCGTCGATACCCAACGTTTTTTTTTTCTTTGCGTGCATTAAACATAAATAATATTCGTTACAAATTATTCGATAGCGACGGAAAAAAAAAAAAAAATTCATTTGGTAGACGTTTAAACTTACATTACGGTGTAAACGTTATCGCTCCGGCGACTTTTTTCGTATTTCATGAAAAAAAAAAAAAAAACGCAGAACGTCTTACGTATCGCACTCTTTCAGTTTGCATATAATTATATTTCGACGGACTCGGCAGTTCCACGATCGAAATAACGTATACAATTTGAGGATACTGAGTTTTTAATTACTTTATGGAAAAAAAAAATTACAAATTCAATGATGCTCGTACGTTTGAACCGAGGCAACGATTTTTCCTAAAGACGTGAAGATTAACGAAAAGATTAATATACAATTATGTCGATCGTTTTTTCTTAGATTCATTTTTTTTTTTTATTTTTTTTTTTTTTAATATGTCATGCAAATGTTACACTGTACTGTACAAAGTGTTTTGGAATTGGGGGAAAAAAAAAAAAAAAACATCACTTCGAGACGATTATCCTTTCGCATTCACACGGGTTATCTTTTTATTTTATTCCTTCATTTCATTGTTTTTTTTTTTCATTTTTTTTTTTTTCTTTCGTCAATACTTTAGTACCATTTTTTGTTTTTTCAAATTCATATTCACACGTTTTTATATGTACGATAACGATGAAGAGATTTATGACAATAATGAATGATGCTCGCGTCAATCATGGACTTGACGATAGGACTCATGTCGACGGTGAGTCGACAAAATTTACAGCTCTCCGCGGCACGCCGACTCTACGTTCGACAACTCTACCGGATATCGTCGTTCTTTTTTTTTTTTTTTTTCGTTTTTTTTTTCCCGTTTTCGTGAAATACTCTCACGAATAATGGGGGGGGGACGACTCTAAGGGAGATCAACTCTTCCGGCGAACGATTCACGGATGTTAAAAACCTCTGATCAAGCGGAGAGTATCTCTTCTCGCACGCCAAAGTTACAACGCTTCGTTCCATTATGGACCTGCGCACGGTATTACACAATCACCGCGTAGAATTTTCCTTCCGGAGAGTTGTCCAACGGGAGAGTTATTATTCGATAGCGGCGCTCGGCGAAAGGTTCGTATCACACGCGAGAGAGTCGTCTATCGATAACGTTGGTTTTTTTTTTCCGGCAATAGTTATTGTTCCTCGGGGGGGGGGGGGGGGGGGAGGAGGAAGGGATGGAGGGCTTTTGAGATCCGGAAAAGTTATTTTCCGATGAATTTTACGTCCGGGAGAGTTGCAAATAATGCCGTTAGTTCGCTTATTTCCAATCACAGTTTGCCAATATTCAGCAGGGGAAGATAATAAATTTAATTACACTTGACGCTGACCGCGTTGATAGATCTTACCGATCACTTTTCTAAGATTCATTGTATGTTTTTTATTTTTTTTTTCTTTTTTTTTTTTTAGACACTACTTAGACGGGGTATCCTCGATAAACTATTATTCGATTCGGGATTCATGAGAATGTGACTCAGCTCTGTTTATTTCACAATTCACAATAGCGTCTCTCTCTCTCTCTCGCTCTCTCTTTCTTTCTCTCAATCGTGAAATAAAAAAAAGATAATAGAAGTTTTTGTCAATAAATAATTCTTAAATACGCTCAAGACGCCAAAGTCTTTGCTCGAGTATGCTGTGTATTGATATCGGTTTTTTTTTCTTTTCTTTCTTTTTTTTTTTTAGAATCTCACATTTCATTCTGCGCTCAGTAACATATTCGGGTTTCTGTAAATTACGTACAGATGGAGCACATATATATTTATATATATATATATATATATATTTATATATATATTTATATATATATATATTTATATATATTTATATATATATATATTTATATATATATATTTATATATATATTTATATATATATATATTCTTTTTTTTTTCGTTTCATCCAATTGATTCAACAATGTACTCGATCGAATACGCGTGGCTATTGTCTTTGCTATCGGTGGAGGGAGGGGAGGGGTCAACTTGACTGCAATTAACGAAAAAGCTCGTCGGAGATATTCGATAAAATACGCGCTCGGGTATTTGAGGAGGCCCTTAAGGTTCGAGGTCTCGTTGGGATTTCTTTTCCTCCCAAATGACCCAAGTAAAAGTCTTTTTTTTTTTTTTCGGAGCAAAATTATATCAGTCCGAGAGTTTCTAAAAAAAAAAAATTGCTCAAACTCCCTCATCGATAGATTGGTTGATCGGTCAATCGATAAATAAATTAATTTATTAATTTATTTGGTTCAATTAATTAATTTGGCTGAATTTTTTTTCCCCCGTAGTTCTCGAGCTAATATACTTTGACCATAAAAATAAGAAAAAATTATTTAGTCGCGTCGTTGAGGGGTGAAAAAAAAAAGGAAAATCCCAAAGATATTTCAGGCACTCGCTCTCTGTGTGTCGCCCTTGATGCTTATACCGGAGATTGTCAAAAGGGTATGTGTGTGTGAAAATGCTTCGAGGAAAAGAACTCTGCGAGCAATTTTTCTGTAACGTTCGTCAATTGTTTTTTTTTTTCCCCCTTCTTTTTAATAAACGTTTAAATGGACGACGCATGTATGAATGATTATACAATGTAAATCCCATATGATTGTGGCAACCGGAAATACCGTGCTACAACTTTGCCGTTCTTTTCCTCTTTTCACGGTTTCCGGTTGCTCGAATATCGGATTCGGGATCATCGAGTCTCTACACGGTAGAGGGTCGTCCCTTTTCATCGGGCATCAATGAAGGCGGTAGCTTTTTTGCTTTTTTTTCCCCCGCATTTTGAATAATGGATATCGTAATTCGCGATTACGAACGTATACAAAGTCTGTCCTTTCTCTTTTCTCTCTCTCTCTCTCTCTCTCTCTGTCTCGCTCTCTCTCCCGGGGGATTTTTTTTTTTAAATATTCGGGGCAATCCACGTTTAATTAATTGTCAGAGCGGGGGGACTGAAAGTCGAAAACCCCAAAAGAATGTCTCACTGTCTCGTTTTTCTTGCTCTCAATTTTTTTTTTAATTTTGTTTTTTTTTCTTCTCGTTAACCCGTCTCGAAAAATTTCTCTCTCTCTCTCTCTCGTAATTTATCTGAAGAGTCCCAATAAAGTTTCCAACTATCATCGTTAATTAAACATAGCTACGATGTCCTTGGGTCTTCCTTGCCTAATTTTTTTTTCCCCCCTCCTCTTCGATTAAAACTTGGCGAAAAACAAAACAAAAAAAAAAAAAAACAAAATCGTCATCGGCCTCCGCGCCGCTTTTTTTTTTCATATACAATTTTATTTTATTTTATTTTATTTCTTGAAAATTGTTCATCCAGCACTGTCCAACTGGCGCACCAACACAGTTTCACTAATCGATAAGAATCGCGAGTATTTTTGTTAATTTTTCTTTCTTTTTTTTTCGCTACTCTAATTTATTTACGCTTTGTTTTTTTTTTTTTTTTTTTTTCGACCATCACGTCCAATCAAATTTCTGATCTTGTCAATATCGCTGCTTTTTCCACACACGTTGGTATCCTCCTTTTTCGTTCCCCCTAATTCCCCCCCTCGCAATTATTCAATAGCAAAATTCCTGGCGTTTATGTCCTTCGCTCGATGTCGTTATATATTAAAAAAAAAAAAAAAAAAAATTTAAAACAAACAAATACCTCCGTCTCGTGTCGATTTTTTTTTCTTTTTTTGTTTCCTTTCCCTAACTCTATCAGCGATAATTCAAATTTTCCCCGAGCGTTGGCAAAATCCTTTTGCCCGATCATTCCAGGCAGCTCGTGATGGAATTTTCCTTGTCCTGATGATTCACGCACGGTTTGACGATCTCCGGTGGTCGAAATGCGGCAGCGTATGGAAAACGTTTGTGACATTTATCGATGTAATCGTCTATCGTTGTATCGCAAGAACCGAATTCGTTGTTTCTCAGTGATTCGAGGATTCTCACGCATATCGGCAGCGTGACACCCACGAGCTCGTCGTTGAGACTCGTGGCAAGTTCGAGGGCCCTCGTTTGGGCGCTCGGCTCAAGCAGATACATCATTCGAGCGGCTTGAAAACGATGAGGCAGCGATTTGTCATTTTTCTGGAGAAAATCAGCGTTCAATTTATCAGCATCGGATTTCGACAGGATCTCGGATGTTTGACGCTCGACGACCTCGGCTACCGCGCCCTCGAGCTTCGACGCCTCGGTGTGTCGCATGAATAGAACGAGACACGAATGAAGATCCGGATTGTTCGGATCCAAACGATGCGCACGCTTTATCGACTGTAGCATCAGGAGAGTTCGACCTGGGAAAATTTGAAATTGGTAAAAGAAAAAGGAAAAAGAAAAAAAAAAAAATTGTATTCAATTGTACGCTTGATTCGATATTTTTGCTTTTTTGCTTCTTCGTAGTGTGGTAAGTGTGGGTATTACTGTGATTTTGTTTTATTTTATCAGAATTTAATCTTGTCTGATTATTTATAGCTTGAAAAAAAGTAGACTGTTAATTTTAATGTTTCGAAAACATAATCAATCGACGAAATGACGCGCATTGTGATTATTAAGTTAGTTGTTGATTTTTCAAAATTAGGAGATGCTTGCGAGTAAAAATTTCATCATTTTTTGCTAGTAATGGTCAAAAATGTGGATATCGGTGCACAAGGTCCTTGTTTTTTTTTTTTGTTATTGCTGCGATATCCTTATATTTTGTTACGGTCATTAAAAAAATACTCATTTTTTTATTAAAAAAATTTTTTCAAATCAAAAGTTAATTTATTTTAATTTTTAATTCATCGCCGCAGTATTTGGCACCAATGAGTTTCAAGCATGGCACGCATTACTGCGGTTGGTAAAAAAATGTCAAAAATGTGAATATCGGTGCGTAAGGTCTTTGTTTTCTATGTTATTGCTGCGATATCCTTATATTTTGTTACAGTCACTAAAATAATACTTATTTTCAATTAAAGTTTTCTTTACAAATCAAAATTTCATTTATTTTCATTTTTATTTTGTCGCCGCAGTATTTGGCATAGATACGTTTCAAGCATGACACACATTACTGCGGTTGCACTCTACTATTACCGTAGCATCAGATCTTGTCTTTTCGAAAAAAAAAAAAAAACAATTAAAAATCGTTGAATAATAATTTTGCATAACAAAACAAAAAATTTTTATGAGAAAAAACTGCACGGGGATCAAAGTTATTAAATAATTTATCGTGGTCAATTATTATCGGAGATTTGAGGATGTTTCACGCAAAGTTGAAAAATAGAGAAAATTACGTGAATATTCGATATTATTTTCGTGCAAAGCCTACAAAAAGCCCTTGCAAAATATATTATCTTCTTGAAAATCTCGAAAATCTTTTATTTACATAATTTATTCAGATTTGACCGTATGCTCAAATCAGTGCAATAAATTGGAGGGAAATTTAAATTATTTCAAAATTATTGGAAATTCATTCGCTCTCATGGTTTTTTAACAGAGACAAAAATCTGAATGTACCCCCATAATTTTATAATTTTCCGAAAAACTTTCGTTACTTCGTTCGTCATTTTTCGTGTATAGAAAAAAATTATTCATTGACTCACCTTTACGAATGTATATCTCGAAAGCCGTGAGATGAGTCTCGATGCGGTCGGACGCAAGATTCTGCAGTGGCTGCAGAAACTTTATGGCCTGTTGAAGAGGATCCTCGACCTGTCGAACGAACCATGCAAAATTTCAAATGTAAAAAAATATTTCGAGTATACGGCAAGTTAGATTTTTTGAAAATTGTTGCTACGGCCAAGTGAAAACAAAAATTGAAAAAAAAAAAAAAAAAAAAAAATCAATCTTATCGAAGAACACCGGATGAGAAAAAAATGGATTTTTTTTTATTAGATACGAAAAACTGTTATTGAAAATATATTTTTGGTGGATTATCAGCTGGATATTTAAATGTGAGAAATGGCAATGTAATTTAATAATTTAGTGTTGCATTTATAATTGTTATCATTATTATTATTATTATTAGAAAATGATGAAAAATAATCAGGAACAACAAATATATAGATATTATTTAAAAAAAAGAAAAAAATTACCAGTTAATCCTCAAAAAATAAATCCAGTACTAAAACTTTCGTTATTTTTCGCTAAAGTTGATGCTGTAATTTTTTATAGACTCAATTTTGAGTAGATAATTGTTTTACGTTCTTAATTTTAATCAAGTAATTGATTTTTGAAATCGTCAATTTTGGCCAACATAAAAAATGCAGGAGCTCTATTTTTCGTGTCAATTTGATGGGCAAATAAAAGTTGACGTATCTCTGCTAATGTTATTTTCAGTATCGAGATATTTCGATGGACCGTCCCTCATCCCATATCATTCCTTTTAATACACAAAATTATATTCATAAATCATGCTGAATTTCTCGAGTAATCTTTATTAAAATTTTTTATTTTCGTTATTACGTCACTGTGTTATTTTTAATTTCGTGTTATTGGGAAATGTAGCCAAACTTTAAAATCCAAGAATCTTGGATGTCGTGACACACTTACCCTCTCGAGTTTTTCGGGTATCAGCTCGTCGAGGGTCGGTTGTTCGAAGTCAGGATCAGCCTGCTGACGTGACTTGTTGTGTTGTTCTCTCTTCTCTTGAGCTTGAGCAGCCTGTTGTCTCTCGAGCTCGGCCTTCCTGCGCTGTTTTCTCTGTTTGTTTCTCAACTTTTTCAGTTCCGAAGGTGCCAAATTTTCTATCGTGAAAAAAAAAAACCATAAACATTGCTAAATAACGTACAAAATTAAATTTGGTCACTTGATAAAAATGTATAATTCCAGAAAAATTTATAACTGGGAAAAGAAAAAAAAGCATTCAAATTAGAAACTTGCAAATTGCTTCCTCATGTGCAAGTTTATAATTTGCACGCTTTTCCCGGAAATTCGATTTTAATAGTTCAAAATATTTACCGTTGTTTCAAAGTAATTTCATGCTTACAACATCAAAACTGCAAAAAAAATTGTCTATCACTTTTCGACTAAATCAATACCGTTGGAAAAAATAACCATTTTTCACAACGTCAATGGATTTTACGATTTAGTGGCATGACTAATATTTTAACGAACGTCAGTATTTTTTCTCCTGATTTTTATTTTTTTTTTTGGCAAGTGCTGGCTCGATATTAGCAAATTTATGAAAGTTAGAGCAAGCATATAATTTTTCATAAACATTCAAGAAATATTTTAAAATTCAAAATTTTAAGAAATTTCAAATTCTTTAGCGAATCTTTTCAAACACAATACCGAAAATTGATGTCTCTTAGTTCATATGCGTGAAAAGTGCTGCCTTGGTAGTGGTAAATTCGCAAAAGTTTGGAGCGAACATATAATTTCCCATAAAAGTTCCAAAGTTCACATAATTCAAAATTTTTGAAAATTTAAACCCATTTACCAGTTTTTTTCAAACTCAATACAAGACATTAGTACCACCTGGCTTATTTATGTGGAAATTGCTGGCTCGATAGTGGTAAATTCACGAATGTCAGAGTTTAAGATACCATTGCCCATAAAAATTCGAAATTTCAAGAAATTTAAAATTTCATAAATTCTGAACCCTTCGATGGGTTGACACCAAATATAATAGCAAACATCCTTGTCCCCTAGCCTATTTATCTAAGAAGTTTCGACCCGATAGCTGAAAATTTACGAAAATTAGAGCGAGTATAAACTTTTTTTTTTTTTAATTCAAAATCCTATAAAATCTGAAGCTTTCGAGAAATTTTTACAAAAATTGTAACAAATCATGGGGGTTCAATGCCCTACTTATGCGCAAAATTTGGGTACAAGGTGTTCCAAATTTGGGTCAAGGCGTTCTCGAGATATAACTGTTTGAATTTTGCAGTCAGCAAATTTTTTCTAAATGTATATACAAATAAATAAATTGATGAAAATAAAATAAAAAATACACGTGTATTCCTAGAAGAAATTTGCCCTGCTCAATGGGCACAAATGTTTTAATTGCTCTCCATTATAATTCGGTATTATAGCACTGAAAAATCACGCGCCGCTTTCTAATTATGTAAGGAATATTCAATGCATTATTTTATAACGCGGGTGTGGAGTTATTCGAGCCGGTCGTCTAGCATGCTCCGTAAATTTCGGACGTAAATAGCGTGTGGGCAATATACAGAGGTGCTGGTTGCCTCAGCGCATTCCTAGATCCTCGGAAACCGTGTTTCCTGGCAATTTTTCTTACGTAAAAAAAATAAAAAAAAAAAACAACAACAACGAAGGAAAAAAAAATACGACGACGTATTCCCGATTGAATTGTGACTCGTTATCAAGATTTCGAAAAATGTTTTGTCCGTTATTTCGCCTCCGGCAATATTAGAGCGACGACGAATGATGTTATAGAAATAGCCGGATAATTGGAATAATTGTAAATTGGCCATGCGATGAAGCATGAGGTATTCGAGACGTCGATTAAAACGACGAAGAGCTTCATCGATGATGTCAGCGTGGGCGGAGATGACCGTGATACATCTCGGGCGCTAAGTAGACCGATGTAATTAACTCAACGAACGCTCGACTAGTTTTCATTTACTCGGTCGATCTGATTTCATTTTTTTCAATCGCAATTTTTTTTTTTTTTTTTTTTCAAACTCGAATACCGGATGCTGCACCCAGACGAACGAGAGTTCAGTGTTTCTAGTTGGTTGTGGCTCAAGCTTGACATTTCCAAGAATTCAGGACTACCGGACGTTTTATTACACTCACGAGGATGTGATCGTGATGAGGAATGGGATTGAAGGTGTACATTGATTGGCTATTTGCAATGTGAAAGAACGATGAATCTACTCTTGAAATAATTCGTCAGTTTATCGATCAGTTTCGATGATTTGGGACGAATAGAACAAAAATTTGGCATAAACTTCAAATTGAAGTCTCGATATTTTTCATTCTTCAGTCAAATTTCTCATGCGTATGCGAAGATATTTTACATGTTTTGGCTCAATAGCCTCAAATTTACGAAAATTAGAGAAATCACAGACATTTTTCGATAATTTCAAACTTTTATGAAATCTTAATTTCTTAAGTGATTCTTGCCAAATTCAATACAAGACATTCTTATTCCCTAGCCTATTTATGTAAAAAGTTTTAGGCAAATATCCTTTAATTTACCAAAGTTAGAGCGATCACCGAACGTTTGGAAAAAAAAAATTATTTTGTCACATTTTCAACACACTGGCATTGAAAACTCGATTTTTTTTTTCCAAGAAAACAAAGCTTCCTGTATGAGGAAGCAAAAAATATATATACTATTTCGCAAATTTTCTTGCTCTCTTTAGGATCTTTCGATCGTTGAGGATTGACACGATTATTACTTTTTAAAAACTAGAAAGGGGCTGACTTGAAGAATAATTATCAATTTATGTTCATTGTTGATCGTTATTTCTATTTGTCTGCCATATTCTCCCTAAATGTGGATATTAAGGAATATAAAATGAAGTACGAGACACTCAATGACTCGAAAATCGTCGGATGCCTGCCTCTATTCTACATGCACGATGAGTCTTAACCTCTCGAAACTTGCTTTTTTTTCTACGACCCTTCGTTAACTCGTAAATAGTTTGTGTTATCGAATTGAAATTTTTCGGTAAGCATTTCATCTTGCTCTCACTTTTTCCGTGTTTTTTCCCCCTCTTTTTTTATTTTTCACGTAGAAAAACAACTTTCATTTTCATTTTAAATTCATTTTTTTTAAAAAGAATCCTTCGTGTTTTATTGATCGATTGGCGAATTTCTAAAAGATCTCAGTTGATTGGATGAGTCGCAAAATAGTAATCGACTGAAACTCATGCCGGAAAGTCTCCATAAAAGACCGTACTACTTGATCTACTTTGATGCGGACAACTTCTCAATCTTATCATGAAAAAGACTATACGTTCAAGGTTCTTCAAATTTTGGAAATAGTTGTATAAAGTTTTCGTGTAGAATATAAAAGATAAATTGAAGTCTCTGAGTTGAATTTTGCCTGACAGTCGTATACGTGCTTCAATCGCAATATAAAAAAAATTGAAATACAAAAAAAAAAAAAAACATTAAAAAAAGACTTGATAATTAAAGAGTCAAGCTTTATGAAGTTTTTCGAAATCCGAGACTTGTTCGATGTTGAAAAAATCGATTCAATCAATTTCAGGCAGAAGGATCAAGATTAAAAAAAAAAATTAATATTGCTCTTCCACGTTTTATATATGTTAGATATACTAAATGGTTATATATATATATAATTAATCTCAAGTAACCAATGACTGTAACGCTTCGTCTCATAGTCGACACAGAAACGCGAGAAAATGAGAGATTAATTATCCGATAAATATGCAATCATCGAACGATTTCAAACGGGTATGATTTTTTTTTCTTCCTCACATCCTTGACTAAATGGACCTTGTGCGCTTTTACGTTCCGTGCGTGTGGTATGTGGAGCAATAAAAGCCTTACAGTGGCATTAAACGTGCTAGGCAAATAGCATCCCTCGTTCAGTTATTTGTAGAATTTCTGAATGATTGTTTCTCTCATTAAACACGATCTTAGCCGATAAATTTTTTGAAGAAAGACACAAAATTTGAGCAGGTTAATTTTTCAATTGAACCCGTGGTAAGCTAATTTTTTCGTAAATCTTAGTGCTTTAACGGCGATTTTAAAATCGAAATTTTTTGTGGAAGAAATTCGGATCTAAAACTTTGCGGTATTAAAAAAAAAGGTATTTCAGGATTAAAATAATACGAATTCAAAAAATTTCTCGCAAATTTGCCAAACTGCAAGGACTACCTTTATGGTCGAGTCTCCCTCATATGTTATACTCGCTATATTTCCACGATAAACAAATTCAAAAAATCTACAACAAAATTCCCCACTTAAAGATGGAAATTGTAATTAAAAAAAAATTTTAACGAAAAACTTTACAAAATATAAAATAAATGTTGAAAAAATTAAAAAATTTCTAACCGCAAACATATTCACAAAAAAGTAATCCATTCAAATGTGTGTCATTGAAAAAGAATGAAATGATTTAAAATACTGTTATAATAATTATTATTATTGTATTAAAAGTATTTTGAATTATTTCATCCTTTTTTAACGGCAAAAAATTTTTAATTTTACAAATTTTTACAAAATTTACAAAACACAATAAAAAAAATAACTTTTAGATTCATTAATAAACCCTCAATGGAAAAAATGAAATGGGCTCGTTAAATCGAATTTCCTACTCTACGATAGGGCCACTATAGCGTCTCAGATCATCATCGTTTTGAATATGGAATTCAGAATAGTTTTGTGTCAAATTTCCTCAATTGTTTTTTTTTTTCACGTTTTTAAGAACATTGGCGACATCGGAAATTTTTCCGATCGGTTGACCAAAGTGAAACGCATAAATACCTGTCATTTTTCCCTACGGGAGCAGTCGGGAGTTAAAAATCTCTCTTTTGCCAAATAATTTCAATTAAATATGCATGCATGTGCATTCGTCGACCGGATCGTAAGATTTCGATGCGGAATATTTTCTTTTTTTTTTTTTTTTTTCGTTCATGCTCGGTAAAGCCGCGAGGTCCGCGATACACACATTCGATTTTACATAATTTCTAGGTGGTAACGTGTGTACTCTCTCCCTCTCTCTCTCTCTCTCTCTCTCTTTGCCATTAGAAAGTGAACTAATTGAGGCCAATTAAGTCATTCCCGGCAACATTGTTTCATCCTTGTGGAATGTAAACAATCGTTTTTCCATTATTTCGCGACCGTTGGAACTTACGGTATTGCAATTTAAAACTTCCCCAAAATCTTGGGATACGAAAATTTCTTTCGTGAACGTCATAAATTACGAACGCGTAAGAGAGCTCAAAGAGAAAAAAAAAAAATGCAAATTGAAACTCGCACTTGGCTTGCTCGTAATTTTTCGGGATTTAAAAATTCTTTACGAACATGCGTGGTTTACTCGAATTTCGCGACAATCCGTATCAACAATTATTGTCCTTCGATCCGTTGAATGTTTTTTTTTTTTTGCGATCGCTCCTTCCTGACGCATTGCTGTGCCGCATTTGCACGAGGGCACAAGGAAAGTGCGGAAAATCTGGCCAATTACATTCTATAGGAAGTATTGCGCCACCGGAAACTCAGAAAAAAATGACCTTCGATCGGCAGTTGGCACGCAACGCCGCTCACCACTAAGCGATCACCCATCCCGTTACTGACTTGGACCGATACGGCTCAACATCAAAGATTACCGAAGCTTCGAGAAAAGTGTAGTTTTTTTGTTTGTTCGGATTGATTCGCGAGATTTTTTTCATCGCGTTCGATAATCCGATTGTACGGGACATTGCGGAAGAGGTTGGGGGGGGGGGGGGGACAACGACGGATCAATGGCGCGTCTATACGTGTGGTACAATCGAACGAATGAACTCCGTTGCACTCTGCGTGGCTGCCGGAGAATTTCACTGGCTGTATTATGCATGAGCTGAGAAGTAGTCACGATCCGTGTGATTCAATTGTCCGTCGAAAGGCCACATATATGGAACAAGAATCTCGATACACGATTCAAGATTTGCTCTCGCTCTATCTCTCTACCGATTACTCGCGAGCTATACGGTACATTCGTGACGATACCTCGCGAACCACGCCCTTATCCAGATTCGCGAGCTATACTCGATCGCACAACGATTCTCGTTCACTTTCTTCACCTCGTCTGGGATTTATTTCAATCTTCTCACAGTATGCAATGATTTCACAATACCGAGTCAACTGATTCTCTCGTGCGATCACCATTGACGGGAAAAACTTGTAAATTTGATCGATCTAGTCCCAAAATTTCAATAAAAAGAAAAAAAAAAAATGATTTGCCATTCGAACAGAAATAATTTTATCGTAGCAAGCTCGAGATTAAAAAAAAAAAAATTGTGAATCACTTCCACTGCTCGGTTCAGCGTGTATGGCATGGCAATGTCGCAAAATAATTGTCAATTGCACAATTCACGAGGGATAAGAGCCGTCGGGGCACCGTGAGAGCTAATAGACTCGCGCGAACGCGACGCGGACTCATCCGACAAGGCCAACGGATGATAAGTCTCGTGCCTCAAATGCTGCAGTCATTAAAGCATACGACGAAGTGATGCGAAAGAGAAAATATAAGTATGGTTTAATGACATGAGCGATGAGAAAACGGAGCACTGGCCTTTGACCGAATTATACGGTAAATCTGTACACAGGAAGCTCGTTTTAGGGAACGGTTATGTGACCGTTGCGTCGAAACAAGACTGCGCAGTTTGTACTGCGCAGCTGACCTTGTGGGTAGCGGTGCTGTGATAGGCCCAACGCTTGCCCCCACCGTGCGCTGCGCCGATTGATATGCGCCGCGCGGTGGGAGCTGTTGGATCGGAACGAAACGACATAGGAAGTTCTACTCTACCTGGACTTATACTAGCCAATAATATCTCTCAACAGTAACAAAAAGGATTGCGAACAAGTCTACCAATTTACGAGTCTACCACAGAACAGGTTTATCAGACATGAGCAGAGTCGAACATCTCTATCCAATAATATTTCTATCGCAATAGGGTTTTCGCTATTATTACAAGAACATTGCTGACCAATTAAACGTCTACCGGATAACAACTTTCCGACATAGCTAGTGGCAAGTTACTGGTAAACATAACGGTAAACAAACAGAGTAATTTGCCGGTAACTTGCCATCAGTCACGCCGGAGAGTTATCTGGTTAGACTTGTAACTGGATAGAGATGTTGGGCAATGCTCATACTTGGCAGAGTTGTAATTTGGTGAGCATGCTTGCAGAGCCTGAATTCTGGTAGAGATATTATTGGGTATCCGTGTCCAAATTTTTACCCTACTTTAAACCTGCAGATACTAAACTAAAATCCTATTTAGCGCTTTTTCGTCCTCGCGCCTTATTCAGAAACTAGACAAAGATATATTTTGTTTAATATTGATACCTCTTGTGATCCTTGACGTCTTACTATAATTTAATCCGGTACTCTGTGCGTTTACTCCTCTCACATGAGGGCCTATTTTGAGACTCGAGGTGCTCGAAAAGTACGACAGTAGTGGTAGGTGTAATATTCAATTATTGAAGTTTCGATGGTCAATATTTTTGCGGTTGTCACATTACCTACCTCTCCGTTCCCACTTTATGAATTGTACGCTCAGGACCTGTAGAGGTCTTAAGGATATTGAGGACCTATAGAGGTTTCAAAGACGTTCAACTTTGAGCCGAAGCGTGAAAGAAATGAAAATATCTGCCAAGTTTATGGTCTAGAATAGGATCTCTAGTCAATAAAAAATAGTCCTCGGTAGGTCCTATGAACGTAGAACTTGGTAGGCTTGTCATAGGATCGTCGAATGTCAAGTCGGGAAGTGAAGCTTCGGGTAGAGTTTTAAATGTGCCAAATCAAGGTTTTCTAAGTCGAGGTCCAAGTCTATTCAGAATGGGCAAAATGCAGTGACTGCAGGGGAGGTCTATATGCATAATGATAATTCAGGGAAACGTAGCCAGAGCTCTGTAAAAGTACTAACAGGAAGTATAAACATTGAAGTACATTATAATTTATTTAAATACAACAATATTTCGAAATGGCTGAAAATTCGCAACATTTTCATTTGCGAAATCGTTTACGTCAATATTAAAAAAAAAAAAAAACAATAAATTATCCACGTCACCCAGAATTATTTATTAATTCCAATATAGCCATTGACATTAATTTCGTGTTTTTTTTTTCTTTTTTCATGTTACCTGATCATCACAAGATTACGAATACGAACGGGATAAAAAAAAATTACTCTGCCATATCCGATCGCTCGAGGCTCGCATAATAATTTCACTATACTCATTCAACTTGTGCCACGAGTCATCGACGACATCGGACGTTCGCGATTCTCGTACTCCCTATATATTGCGTTTCTGAAATTCCTGACAACGTTTTATTCCCGCATCATCGTTCTCGCGATGACGTTTCATGCACTGAAGAATTAAATCGCGGCAATGAGACTGCATCGCATCGAAGATTGAGCAATTGTCGTTCTTCTCGGAAATATTATGTTGCACATGACGTGTGGCGTAAGTATTAATATAAAAAAAAAAAAAAAAAAAAAAAAAAAAAAGGAAGTCGAGCGATCGTGCCCGTACAAGTTAATGTGGGCTGATGATTTACGAATAACGTAAAATTAAATAAAAAATAAGCTATCAGACGATCAGGAAAAATTTGCATTTTTTGCATTCGTCTTTCCGCAACTCCATTTTGGAGAAGTCATTATAAATAATAAATAAACGCAAGGTCACGGCACCGATTTTCCGATTAAATTATGCACGGTGATTCAGGCTATACAGGTGATACATCTAACGATAGAGAATTTCGAAAAATCCCCTGGGGGAAAAAAAATAACAGCACGCTCATATTTCGAAATTTGTTGTTGTTTTTTGAATAATTTTTCATTACGGGAAACATTAGAAAGCGGTAAAATATGACGACCAATCCTAATGCTGGAAATTCCTGCGCATTATCATTCGGGGTCGTGAAAAAAAAAAATTATTTAAGCTCATTTTTTTCATAAATGTTTTTAGTTAATTCAGAATGGTTGGCGATCATGTAACCAAAGACCCTACAAAGAGTCGATTGGACCAACACTTTTTTTTAAAGAGAAAAACGCGTATGAAGTTATTATTGTTTAAATAAAAAAATCTTTCATATTGTTTAAATGTATACCAAATCACCCTCAAAGTTTTGGGACCTACGTTATTTTTTGTGCATAAAAAAAATTCTGAAAATCACTTTTTTTTAGCCCCCTAAACAAGTTTCCCTCGTTAACGACTAAAAATTATAATCACGTTTATTTGTAACGATAAAAGTCCATCGCCTCCACGATCACGATCCTAAAGACTTCTACCGATTTCCTGGACTCCGTATGGTCGTTAAATTCACACATTCTAATTCTTATAACCGGAAAACTGTTGCGAATTAAAAAAAAAAAAAAATAGACCAATCTGGATCGACCTGTATATATATATATAGACGCTACGTGGGCAGTAATGAAAATAATAAAATCGTTCAGGAGTACGGATGATGGCCTCGTTCTCGGCACATGAATAATAATTATTTGTGTCATGTCTATATACGTAATGACGATATTATTAAATTGAGCAAACATTTAACAAGACACGTGTGTCAGTAGAGTGGCATCAATGTTGCACTTGGAGAAAAACTATACAGTATGGATAACAAAATGGGCTAAAGTCATAAATATTTTCATGGCATAATCACCAATAATACGGTTGTCCATTATAATTTTTGTACCGACCATCATAAAAATATAATATGTGTTTTAACATAGAAATATTTTTGCCCAGTAGTGCACAATTACGATCGAACATTTTTTTTGAATGA
This sequence comes from Rhorus exstirpatorius, assembly GCA_963564615.1. Lineage (NCBI taxonomy): Eukaryota > Metazoa > Arthropoda > Insecta > Hymenoptera > Ichneumonidae > Rhorus > Rhorus exstirpatorius. Next base: position 50,537,384 of record OY751313.1, read on the forward strand.
TTTATCGGAATGTTTCGAAATACGTTTAATAAAATAGGATGTGAAAACGTTTCGTTGTTATAGAGTATTGACTTCCCTAACGGTTCGTCAGTCCGTTCAGTCGTTATTTTCGATATAACTGACATAAGTGGTTGTGGATAATGACGCGGAAGCGAGTTTATGATACCAATGATTGATAAAGTATGCTGGAATAATTATTATAAATTTAAATATTTAATAAGTGTCGTTCACGATGATTAAATTCGTCAATATTATTGCAAGTGAGCAGAGCGTTTGACACTTGCAGATTTTACTACACTTGCTTCAAGGCTCCATTCGATTTTGAAGCTTATTCGAGCCGTTTATTTTATTTTTGCTTCAAAACACTTTGAAACGTTAAAATAATGCACGAGGCACACGAAAAATGATCGAAACAACGATTGCACGAGTGTTTATTCGCTCGGTGCATGACCATGATCGAACGCGACCTTGACAGCCAGCGCTTGCGGTGGCGAAATTCGACAATTTTTGTCTCATTCGTGTATGCTTCAAGCTAGCGAGGGTTTTCGCGTTCAAACACAAAATTTTCTATACTATATCGGAGATGTTGAGTGTTTCAAAGTTCCAGTTCTCATTTCTCTATTAATTGGTCAAATAACAGATTTTTATTTTCGATCGCCATCGTATTATTAAGCGTATACCAATCGGTATCGCGCAACTCCTCCGCTCGACGTAAATGACAAATCGCTAATAATCGTCTTTTATGCATTTCTCGAGGATTTAACTCTAAAAATACGAGCGAATAGTAAATTTTATGGCTGACTATTGGAAAACAGTTTAGAAGAAGCAACAGTCGTAACAATCGCTGTGAATATATTCTTTTCTCCCTCTGTGTTCAATAATAATTTTACATAAAACTCGAATGGTACGTTATTTGTGAAACATCAGATGGGGTTCGGTGGATTCGTCGATGTTAGATATCTGGTGCAAAGTGCCAATACATACATAATATGAATTTTCAAGTTGGCATGTTATAACTCACTCGTTCGTGGGATTCTCTATATCTCCCGGTGTGTTGCACAAATATTGTTTCTTTTTTCCTGCGGTTTTGGCAGAAACGTGATAACTCCACAGTGTTTATTATCTCGCTGTGACATGCAACCGCAAGGATTATCCTTTGAGAACCTCAAGTGGATGCTGCCTCCAGTTTCAGTCGTTCTCACATCGTTTCATAATAATACGCGAAAGAGAAAACACTCGCGTGATACGTAAGTCGAGTTATTTAGATAAGAATGTTTTGATTCTTGATGGAGGATATACACAAGTTTGGCAAGAGATTTTTCGGTGAATTTATGTGACTTTTTTTTATTTTTAATTTTTTTATTTTCAGGCACTTATTTCAATATAGGCGAATGCTCGAAGTGTATTCATATATATGCATACACGTAAATGGGAAAGCGTATACGAACAATACGAAAACTAGGGCATACGCGTGACCTGTTCCATTAATTTATATTCCAGCATCGTATGAATCACCGGCATTCAATTTATCGTCAATGGTCACTTTATATGCAAATATATAACAAAACGGTAAACGCGAATGAACGTCAAAACGTTATCCGTCATTCTATTATCGTCCGTTCGCCTATTCCACTGTCACACGCCTCTAATCTCTGATCGGTTTAACCTGTCATCTCGAAATTTTTCATGCAGCTAAGTGAGGCGTCTCGCTGCAGATGGCGGTCCAATAATTTGTTAAAAAAAAAGATTCGCTTTCAAATTTTTAGGCGATAAAATATGTGATGTCAACATTTTTTTTTCCCATTCCGGCAAGTGCTGCTATCGTTTGAAACTATTTAAATCGCTTTTAAACTTTTTTCGCGATCGTTAATTTCAACGATTTCTATCAAAATGTTCGTTGAGCTCTCCCTTACCTTAATTTCGAAATTATTGCATCGAAAATTCTGAAATAATTATGATGTACGTAGACATACGTGAAGCTTGAAGCGAAGTTATAGTGATTTCGGAATATTCATTGATTTTCGAGATTGAATGAAAATACTATCTAAAATACTGAAATACTATCTAAAAATGTCTATCTAGTGATAGTGTCAATCGTAAAAATTTTCCCTCAGGGGAATAAGATAGGGAACCCTTGTCCCATACGAAGTATGTTCATGTTTAATTGGGTTTTTTTTTTCATTCTTTTATTTATAACGGTGGCAGTGTGCATTGTTTTTTTTTCTCTAAATTATGGAAAAAAAAATCGAAGTATTTGATTTCCCAAGATTTAATCGTCAATCGGTCAATCCGAACGGGAGAGCGTAAGGATATTGACGAAGTAAAAGTACTCGTTGAGTGTTGGAGGATAACAGTAATACGTAAATGAACAAAGGCACACACATTATACGTGTGATAAATTGTTTCAGTACGGAGAAACCTAATTTCCGACAGCGCTGAGAAAATCTCAAGTCCGATGGACAAAAGGTCTGACAGCCTGGATCACCTGGCCATATAATCCATAAGTCAATTAGTCGATTAACCGTGCGGTCCGGCTAATATCTTAATTAGATCCTCCATACAGCGAATCACACGGGTGTTTTGTTTCTTTTCTTTTTTCTTTCCCCCCTCTAACCTTTCTTTGTCTTGCACTCTGCTCGTTCTCAGGCGGCAAATATACTCTTGAAGCGAATCGGCCGGGAGTACGTTGCAAGTCCGTCACGAAGGCCGCGAGAGCACCAGTCTCGCGAGACTTTTGCGAGGACGGGACGATAACGACGATAGAAAGAGAAGAGAAAGAGAGAGAGAGAGAGAGAAAGAGTAAGTAAAAAATGAAACATTCTTAATGTTTCGTCACGTATGGCTGGTCAGCGTGAAACGGTGAAAACCAGCTTCATATTATAAATGAGGCGTGTAAGAAAGTGGAAATCGAGCAGATTAAGCGACAGAAAGATTATTGAGTGAATAAAAATTGAGTATATATATATTTTATATATATATATTATATATGTGTGTGCGTGTATAATTATAAATATGCATACGAAATCAACTGAGCTTTATTGACGAATCGTCCAGAGAATGTGTATGCCTCGTTGATAAAACTGCTACTGTGACACGATTTTTTTCCTCCCGTATACAATCGTTACAGAAGAAAATTCAATTAGTTCGAGGCAAAGAGACACTTTACGGGCGATTCAATTAATCGAACAATCTCGATGTAAACAGATGTTTTCCGCGGACAATTATATCGGCTTATTCATTCATTCCGAGCGATATACTGTTTTATCGAGCTTGCCTAGGTTCGCTCGTGCCAATTATTGTATTTATAATGATGTGACTCGCTCGCAACTCTACGCGAAACTTCACTACTCAATGACAACTCTCTATCAGAATTTAATAAGCACATCGAACAAGCATACCAAATCAGAAAATCTACCACAAAGCGACTGTACCCAGAAACTCTACCACGAAACAATTTTATCCGGAAAACGAATCTACCATGAAAGCAATTTATCCAGAAATAACTTTACCACGAAACGACTTTACCAGAAAAAAGACACTATCATGAAACTACTTTATCCAAAAATAATCCTACTCAGAAACAACTTTACCGCGAAACAAGTCTACCGCGAAAAAACTGTACCGCGAAACGACTTTACCACGATACAACTTAACCCAGAAATGACTTTACCACAGGACAAGTTTACCATGCACGAAACAACTTTAGCACGAAAGAACTCTGCGACCACACAATTCTACCACGATACAACTTTACCACGGGACAAGTTTATCACGAAACAACTTTACTACGAAAGAACTCTACGACCACACAATTATATCACGATACAACTTTACTGCGAAACAACTTCACCCAGGAACAACTCTGACACGATAAAACTCTACCCAGAAACAACTCTACCATGAAAAATTTTTACTGCGAAAAAATTTTACCCAGAAACAACTCTACCGAGATCCTTTATTACTTTACCACGAAACAACCTGGTGGCTACCAAAGCTTCCTCCATGAGTGCTAGCTTTTCAGAATGGTCGTTCAACGATCTCATCAGATCGTTTATCAAGCGGGGCCCTTCACCTCAATTCAACTTACCTAATACGATTAATTCATTTTTCTTTCTTCGTCACTATTACGCAACTATTCAATAAGGCTCGCAGCAAGAACTATTTTCCGATACAAGTGTATCGATATATATACCGATATCACTTTCATTCTATCTTCGAGATCTCCGATACCCTGCACCCTTTCCCCGTGTGAAAGGATTCACTTGACTACGGTTACCGTTGAACTTTCATCGCTTTCCGTTCAACGCAAGTTCCCTGCCCGGTTACTGGCGCGACGAAAATCGCTATCCCGCACAGGCCATATTTACCGTAATATCCGCAAATACGGATCCTTGAACTCTGACTTTTGGCCAATGTATCTCTCTCTCTCTCTTTCTATTCTGTGGGTAATGCCGATTCGAACATTGCATTGTCGGACTGAAGCCTCGGCGGGAATACAATACATATAGATATCGCCCACGTGAACCATCCGAGAGAGCTCTCAATGGCAATGCGGAATAGACGGGGATACACGGTGAAGGGTGTGAGCGATAAAGCGGTCCTGTATCGCTGGAAAGTGAATATGGGCACAACTCCCATCACTTTATCCAACGAACAGTGCCCGGTTACAACTTTTTGTTTGGAAGCCATTCGTTATGTATATGTATATATACAAGCATACGGTCGTAGCTTGGCTGCACAAGGTGGCGATATAGAAGCCAAGGCGTGGCACTCGCGCGAGCTCGCCAACGACCAAGTGAAATAATAAGAAAGGAACCGTCGCACAGGCACAATATATGAGCACAGACGCGTATTGTTGTACCACAAAAGAGAGCCCAGAATTCAGACGAGTCGGTGTTCTATGTCCGTGCAACATTTGTGCCGATTATCGGCCACGTGGAAAGGTGGGCCCTACAATACTGACGTGAGAAACACCCAAGATATAATGTGGAGAATGCACACAGCGCCATCGGAATGCTAAATTCTCATGCTAATTCGTGTCGTAGCACGTGAACAAGTTACCCACAAGATATAAGAGACTGCATTCGTCTTCGGGCTACTTTACGAATCCGTTTATTCGTGACCGGAGAAAGAGAGATATTACGACGTATTTTGTAATAAGAAAAATGAAAACAAAAGTACTTTCGACTTTCGACACACAGTTAGCTCGGGGAACAAAGACAACGAGGCACAAGACGTTTGGATACACAGAAAGATCCGGGAGAACGACTTGGCAACACGTGTTGCAGATCGAGCGTTGCGTCAAGGTCATCGTATCCCCGTCTTCGAGATTTAACGTCGTTGACTTGTCGGTTATGCTTACAATTAGAGCGGATGATGATGATTTTTTTTTTAATTTAAAGCTCCCCAATGATCCTGGGGATTCGGTTGTAATGCTCGACTGCGTTTTACGAATCGACGTAAAGCCAAATGGATTCGGTCATGTACACAATTCGTTCATTGTCTTCGCGTAAAAGCCGGGGAATGATTTTCTATTTTATACGGTCCGAGTTTCACTATGACGTTGATCGGTTCGCAGTAAAATTCGTCTGTGAATTCCAGACGAAACGAGAGAATTGCCGAAGAAAGTAGAGTCGTTATACATGCTCGACGTGTGTTGTGGGTTACGTTCGTTGGGCGTTACGTCGCGTTTGCCACAAAATTAAATGATAATCGTAGGCGTTCGGTTTTAGTTTATTATTATTATTATTATTATTATTACGTTCTTGAGAAAGAGAGAAGCCGTTAGAGTGAAAAGCATTTAATTTTCGCTCGGGGAAGCACGAGATTGGGCGAGTGTGTTTCAGGCGTCAAGAAATCTACGGCTAACAAACAACGCACCCAACGGCGACCAGGAACTATCGAGAAGAAGAAATTCCACGATGGCGAGGATTTATACCTTTGCTCGTAAATTTCGTCACGGATTTTCGACGATACAACCGCGAGCATATGATATTAAACGTTAAAAAATGTATTTAACAGCGCTTGCGTTGTAATTATATCGATAAATTGATACATTTGTATGTATGCGTATAAAAATACTTTGATCTATATGGGTCCTCGCGGTCTTAAGGAAGCTTGTCGCGAAAATTCACGGGAAGAAATTAGATTGGATGTAAATTTTATTGCATCGCACTATAAATTTGATTACGATAAAGATCAACCGGAACAAGTAAATAAAGCAGTAATAAGGAGAATTTTCAGTACGATGTGAAATCGGTGAGGGCGGTGAGAATAAATTTTTTTTTCTTTCTATTTTTTTTTTAAATTTTACCAGCGCCCGGGGTCTTTCCCCTTTTAGCAATCCCTAACCCTATTTTTCCATGTTTTAATTTTTCTATTCCACGAGTCCACCCCAAAGTGTTGTCCGCGCGGCCACTCTTTCCCAATCCCCTGCTCTATCGCATTCGTACGAGGGCACAGGGAAACTGCGGAAAACCTGTGCCGATACAGTCGGCTCTTTCGGCAGAGTTCGTGTTCCCCACATGGAACCCGAACTCTGGAAAGATGACCTACCGCTCAGCGATTCGATGCGCACGGCTAAGCGGTCACCGCTCCAAGTATTGGCCTCGACCAATGCTGCCTAACTCGGTGATCGCCAGAGCCGTGCGCCGATCACGTCACTGTAGGTTTCTATTTTATATTAATTAGTCACAATTTTCTGGATTATTAAAAAGTTTTTGTATTCACGTGTCTAAGACAGAACCTCAACCCGATCATCAAATTGATTGTAATATTTCTGCAAGAGAACACACTTACAACTCTACCGGAAACTTCACTACCCAATAACGTCTCCATCTGAGTTTTGAGCATTCGGAGCAAGCCTACCAAATTAAAAGTCCATCGGAAAACAACTCTGCCAGATATGAGCAGTGGCTAACATTTATGCCGAAACGAGGCTTTCGGTTAACATTTTTATCCAACTACAAGTCTATCAGATAACAGCTCTACGGCGTGGTTTTGATGGTAAGCGACCGGGAGATTACGTGAATAACACAGAGGATAATTTGCCGCGTTAACTCGACCACGCCGTAGAGTTGTTATCTGGGTAGACTTGTGATTGGGTAGAGATTTCAGCGAGAGCCTCATTATGGTAGAGTTGTATTCCGGTAGAGTTGCAATTTGGTAGGCTTGTTCGTATAGCCGAAATTCTGGTAGAGTTGTTATTGGGCATCAGTATAGAGTTTCGGGTAGAGTCGCAAATGTGTCAAATAAAGCACCCCTTGTCCCTAACTCTAGCGCGGTTCCGTTCGCACGGAAGCTCCCAACTTTACTACAGAGAGAGAGGCTGGTCGATCGCTCCGTGCAGACATAAAATAGGCCCCGGGGCTACCGAGGAACATTTATTCTTCGACTCTTGCTCTATCCCACCATAAGCACAAAACTTTTTGACATCGTTTGACAAAGCTTTTATTTTAACTATATACGCCGAAGCCATCCATTTTTCGTCTTCGTCCATCTTCAAGTTTGACCCCTTTAGCGAGTATGTAAAGAACCCTGCTTCGGGTATGCGAGAACCAGCTCTTCTCGAGCTCCCTAAATAAACCTTTTGGGACATTCCTAACCTTTTTCCTCCAAGAAGGGACGTTATTTTCGTGCTCCTTATCTTCACCGATCTACCCCGAGTGATGCTCGCAGCATCGAGCTCCCTGACCTAACTTCCTTGAAGGAACCACCCAAATTTCGTACTACTGTCCTTGCCTATCGCCAGTTATTTCCTACACCCGAACGCCCGTCCTACCGACAACTATAAGATGTACCGACTGACTTACGAGTAACAAAATTTACAACATTGCATATAATAAATTGTTCATGCACGCAATAGTGTGTGTGTGTGCATTTCAGAATTATTAAAAAATTCCTATTCCCGTGTATTAGCGCGCCAAGCCTCTTGGTCAGAGCTCCATTAAGAAGTTATCAAAATGAAAGACAATAAAACTAGCTCGTACGAGGAAAAGTAAAAAAGTTTTGATGGAATCATGAAAAAAAAAAAAATGAAAAATAATGATGAGAGTGAAAGAAGAGCGAGATTGCCGGGTATATGAGTGTTCGAGCAGCCGTGTCACGAGTGACATGCATTTTTCCCCCGTCACACGCGGTCGCTCGGTTGCTAAGCACTTCGGCGACACTTTCGCCAACAAATGCCGGCATATATTCGACTCTCGTTCCTCTTCCTAACGTACCGTGTCCCTTGCAAGGTCATTGTACTCCAATGAAAAAATGACTTCTATGTAGCCCCCCCGCTCCCCCCCATTCGTTCTCTTTCTATGCGCTGAGAATCCGTAATTCCGAGTCTCCGGACGAGGGACAATTTCTAATTTCACATGACAATGCGCCTCGCGAGCTGAAATAGTCTAACGCTCGTCTCACATGGAAAGTTAACGTTCGTTGAAGAGCGAGGCTAAATTGCGACGTCACCAGAACCTCGCTATAGCCTCGTTTAACGATATGAAAAGAGAGTTTCTCACATCTTACTCCCGCAACGTCTGGGTTGTGAAATCGTTCGCAAAATAAACAACGTACAATCATGTCGCGTAAATTTTTTTTTTCATTCTTTTTTTCCTGAAATTCAGCTCGGATCGAACCCTCAAGGTAAATCCTTATTGTGGTAGATCGATTTTTTAAGAAAGCTGTAAAATTCAATACTTAAAATTTGCTTGAATTACTGCAACACTCGTAGCAGAGGGCTGTCAGCTGATCGGTTAGATCGTAAATTTCATTGCCAAGAATATCCCGCGACTTTACTTTTTTTTTTCATGCAGTCTATCGAAAGCTCATAACTTCGTGAACAGACTAATCATCAAATGAATCAATTATTCAGTATTTAAGTAGATTAATTTTTCAATTGAACCTGTGGCGAGCTGATATTTTTTTTTCGACTATCCTATGCCAAAACGACGATTTTAAAGTTGAAATTTTTTGCAAAAAAAGCTGACAACGTGGTCGGAAATTTTGCAGTCTTGAAAAATAAAGTGTTCTAGGATTTAAAAAAACTTCCAATTTACAAAATTCTCGGATCGATGCTAAAGTCCAAAAGGAGACTACCTCAAGATCCTTATCGATGTATCTCAATGTTTCATAAGTGTAAATGTTGATACGATTTGAATTAAAAAAAATCGTGCAAATTGGAAACTTGCACATTGCTTCCTCATTACACAAAGTTATATCTCTATGAGGAGAAGCGATTATTGCCAAATTAAATACCAAACATGCTTGTTCCTTAATTATATAAAAAGTTTGAGCGAGCAGTGGCCCAGTTGGTCCGACTCTGGACTGCCACGCAGGCGGCCAGGGTTCGATCCCGCGGCCGGCACCAATGGATTTTTCCAGATGCTTTTTCTGCGAGCTCGGTGGTTCGAAACCCACCTTAAATTGTAGGTTCTCACAAATACACTGGGCCAATAGCAATGAGGTTGCAAAAATCGAGGGAGAAAATAGTTCCGTAAATGAACAGAAAAACTAATATAGTGGGCCCAGTGTAAGAGTGATAGAGTGTATGAAAATGTTGTAAAAAGCCGAAAAAGCTATGCAAGTAAAACTTACTACTACTATATAAAAAGTTTTAGCCGAATATCCTTAAATGTATCAAAGTCAGAGCGATCACAGGAATTATTGAAAAAAAATTCAAAATCATCGAAAATCAGACAAACGTTGTGAATTTTTTGAAAATTTCAGCAAACGCAAGAGGAATCCCATGTCTCAGTAGTGTGCAAAGTTTCAGGGCGGTAGAAAAAGAAGTTCAAGAGATATTGCAATTTCAATTGCAACCTCAATTATGATCTCTGAACCGAGGAATCCCTCGACAATATAAATTACGCTTGTCCCAAATTTCCAGACTTTTTTTTTATTCTTTCTCCCAATGTCCTCGGTGTCTTCTCTCTATACTTATTGGTGCTTTCACCCGTTAAAGTGACAAATCAAGCTGTTGGAATCGTTGTTCCGGAACGTTTTTTTTTTTTCCACTCTATCCGATGCATATCGCACGCTCATTGTGGCACGTAGCCAGAATACCGAAAGTATATTCGTGCACCAAAGTCATCGCATTGACGAGTGTAAAAGAGAGTTACTCCTGCAACCTTGGTGCATCACGATGCCATGCAATTTCACTTGGGCACCTCGGTCGTGAATACCCGACGTTATATTGAGGATAATAAATTATAATCCTGGCTATTTATATCCGCGGTACTATAAGGATTATAACGTTGGGGGAAGTTCCGGATAACCTCCACAACGAGAGTACAGACTCTTTCCGTGTCAGAGCTCCTATGGCTATACATGTGACTCGATGGCAATTGTGTGTGAAGAAACGAGTGAAAATAAAAAAAAAAAAAAAACGAAAGATCGCATCGTCAGATTAACCCTTTGCCCGTGATCTTGAAAATTATGAAGGCGCCAGGGCGCGAGGCTCTCGCTCCAATTCCCAGGACTTCCGAAGGCTGCGTGAGTACCGCACCAGCTAGTTGGTGCGCTCGTATACTCTCCGTGATATGGCTAATTATTTCGTGGAGAAAAAAAAGTCTTCAATCCGCAGTTAACCGGTCTCGTTCTTCACCTCGAGAACCACGCGAGCTCCCCCTCTGCCGACACGGTGAATGAGAGAACGAAGGACAGAAGCAAAAGTGGTTTTCACACGAGCATATACTTAAGAGACACCAGCTAAATGTGCCTTTTACTATATGAGAAATATATATATATATATACCGTATGGTAAAAGTCAGGTACTTAAGCTTGCATATAGAAATGCTTCGAGAATTATAACGGAATGAAACAATGGCAAAGTTCCAGGTCTCGATTTTTTTTTTTTTCCAGTGAAACTGTTGAGATTGGTAGAATTGATTGTGAAGGTGCGTAGGCGTAGTTGATAGTGCACGAGTTATAAAAATACATCTGTGTGCCTGTATGTATATATACATGTATCGTGGTAATTATGGGCCTCGGAAGGAGATTTTGAGATTTCGAGACAATAACTCGCGGAAGACGTGTTTGCCGATTATAGTGACAAAAGGAAACGTAATAATTGTGCGAATAAAATATATCCTGACTTCGTTGACAAAAAAAAAAAAAAGGGTGCGGATTATTGCACTTTTTCTTTCGAGTCGAAGATTACCGAGGTGCTCAACGATAATGAGGCTCGCGGGATGTAGAAAGTTGAAGACTCTCTCTATTGCTGTGATATTATTTTTTTATAATTGAAAACAATCTTTTCCAGCCCACAATTGTCCATAGTTTCGAGGATTTTACAAAAGAAAAAGCTCCGGAACGTCATCGAAAAGCTGCATAATTAACGATCGGGTGCAGATTATGGCAGGAAATATCAGCGAATATCGCAGCAATCAGTGGATCCAGGAAAAAAAAAAAAATTATTTTTGTCACAGACGACTCGTAATCTGTTTTGTTTTTTTGAAATTCTTTTTGAAAGGGATCAGTAAAAGATTTGGCTTCCACATCTCCGGTCCAACTGCAAATGAACGAACAACCAACAAACACGTTTTGATAGTTGTCATTTTTATTTTTGTCATTCGTCACAGAATGGACCCTTTATTGGTGCGACAAGCTTGACTGAAAGTGCCCAAATTGTACACTAATTTTGTTACTTTTTGACAATTTAGTCGACAATCGGTATTCGGGAGTTTTTTTGAGTCGTTCAATCCAAATTTAATGTCAAAATTTCGAAATTCAAAATGGCAGATTCAATGTGGCGGACCAAAATACAAAAAGTAATCAAATTCGAATGCTGTGAATGCTATAAATAACTGATTGATACAAGTGCTAAATAATTTTTTACATTATGTCCTCAAGCAAAATGTAAACTAATACGATATTCCGATTGTATATTTTTTTGAATTTAGGCACGCCATTCTGTGGCAATTATTTTTTATTTTCCAATTTTCACTTCAAATTTGGATTCAGCTACCTCAAAAAAATCCCCGAGCATAGCTCAATCTTCAAACTGTTAAAGTATCGTATATTTTTTATTTTATTTTTTTGGATTTTCGGTCCACCACATCCGCATCCGTCACAACGAATGGGGATAAGCATGGAGGAATTCGTTGAGGTTGGAAATTTTTTTATTTTTTTTCGATCGGGTGCCAGAGTGACGGACGAATATAAAACGTTGGCTATCAACGAAAAAAAAGAAACGATCTCTGGTTTTTGGGTCGTTTCCGTTCTTGATCTTTCGTCACGCCGTACTCATATCCCGATGATTCGATCCAACGGAAAATAAAACGTCGGCATGGGACACGGGCAAACATCACGACACAAGGGGGGCGACTTTGCCGATGACTCAGTTATGATCGCGAGAAATGAAGATGAATGAACGCGGCTTAAAATAAAATACCGAGAGACGGTACATAGGAATGACGATCAAAAGATTTTTCATTGCGGTTTCGCGCTATATGTGTCGCGTCGATTTTCCAATTTTAGCGTCTCACGCGTAACTCGTGTAGATTTTTTTATTTCAATCGTTTCGTTGAAGCTGCGTCACGGATAAACGGATTAATAACGCGTGAATAGCTGGAAGCCGATTAATCGTGCGGCGTCATGATCCCACAATAGGTGCGTCAGGCACGTTCACGAAAAAAGGGAACAGGCATTAGCGATAAAATTTATAACGTTCAGGTGCAGTTACCGATAATAAAGTAAATTATTTATCGTTATTTTACCACGCCTCGGAGAGTGACGACCAGCAGCGATTTGGCTAGAATTGTTACATTTTATTATCCTGACAATTGCAACATATCCCTAAAATTGGATCACTGCACCCCGAGTCGTAATTATGAGTCTAACTTGAACTTTATTCAGCGCTTTTTGATCCTCACGCTTTATTCCGAATCTTGACAGACCTATTTTCTTCATATTCGTACCTACTTGTGATCCTTGACATCCTACTATAATGTATAACGTATTCCGGTACTCTCGATGCTCTTACATTTCATATGAGAACCTATTATGAGTCTCGAGGTCCTCGAAAAGTACGTCAGAGATGGTAGTGGGTGTAATATTCAATTATTGAAATTCCGATGGCCAATATTTTTGTGACTGTCACATTGCTTACCTCTCCTCTTCCGCTTTACGATATACGTACATTGTACGCCAAGGACCTGCAGAAGTCTCGAGGACCTATAGGGGTTTCAAAGATGCTGTTCTAATTTGAACCTAAACATGGAAGAAATGGAAATATCTGCCAAGTTTATCGTCTAAAGTGGGATCTCTATTCAATAAAAAAATAGTCCTCGGTAGGTCCTATGAACGTAGAACTTTGGAAGCTTGATTATACTTCCTGTCTGCAGAGGGTGTGGTCTGTGCATAAGTCCCGTGGGAGATCAGGCCCTTTATTGGACAGCCCTGGAACTTTACTTATAACGGTGATCGTTCTACAAGCACCAATGGCACTCTCAAAAACTTTTTGTATAACTAATGGTATCGGTTCTCGGTTCAGAAGTTTTTATAAGAGCCTGCAAGCTTTATCTTATAGAGGCAAAAAGGACTCAGGTTGGATCCATATTATCCTCAATAAGGCCTTGCCTTGGGATGATTTGTATTAAGAACGTTACAAAAACAATATAAATAGCAGGTATATATTCATATTTTTTACGGGTTGCCACTTCTCTGTTGCATTCTGTGGCCTTTCGTGCACAGGACGAAGCGTCAGTCAAATTCTTGGTATATCTTTTTTCCAATCAGACAAACGGGATCATCTGCAGCCAGGTTCGAGCCTAATTTGGGTAGGATCGAACGTGAATATTATGTTCTCGACGACGCTGCAAAACTTCCGATCCGTCATTCACGGGGGGGCTTATGCATATATAGCTCTGGCTCGGAAGTTCTATTGAGAAAGCATAGTATAACGCGATCTATGCTAGCGCGTCAATTCTATTCGTAGGACATGAATCATCGATGCGCGGACGTTATTTCTCGGACTGATTACAAATACGGGACTGGAATATCCAGAGGGTCACGACGCGATGAGACAAATGCACCATCCGTTTCGGTCTAGAGAAGCGATTCTCATGTAATACGTTCGATCTCGAAGACTCGTGTGGCTTAATAACCGGAATGAAAAATTCTTTCGACGATCAAGATCGAATATTTACGGAATAAAACCGAATTTCTTTTTTTGTTTCTGTCGATGGATAGCCGAAAAATTTTCTTGGATCGGTGTTCTAAAAAAATTAGCAACTCTCAGTAGTATTTGAAAGGAGCCAATTTAGTGTACAAGGGAAATTTAATGGATTCTTTGTGAGAAAAATTTCGGATTTTTTTTCTTCATATGATCAGTCGGAATGAGTAATCTTAAAAAACGAATGCAGTAACGAGAGAAAATAGTGCGGGAATGTTTTGACGTCACGTATAGTGTGACGCGTGCATTTTTACGAAGTGTAAAGCAAAAGATTTCCGGATTATCAAAAGCACAAATCGAAGAACTAATAAAAATTGTTTAACGATTGACATGACTGATATTCGTGTCAAAATAGCTCGAACAGTGACCTATCTATTGTGATACTCACAATCAAAAAACTACTTTTTTTTAAAATCATACTGTCAAAAAAATTTGGAGTGTTGTCATAAAAGGAAAGACAAAAATTTTCACAAAATCAAAAATCGCAGTAAACATTTTCGTCCTTGTCCTAACTCGTGGTGCATGAAACGAAGAGCATATACGCACACGAAACGCTTGAGCATGCTGCCTCAAGCTCATAAACCGTGTCGCAATTGCACGAGGGCACCGGGGAATGTGCGAAAAAATTGTATACAGAAAGGGTGATCATTCGAACAATTTCTCGGAAATTCTATGAGCGAAGAGCTTTGAATGACAATAAAACTGCACGAGACATGCATTTGTCTGTCGACATCTGATAATCGTCGCTGGATGATCGAATCTACAATCAAGCACCGTTACAGAGAAAACTAACTCGTGATTATTTGCCTCTCGCGAAGCATATTTGCCTCGGGCAATTGCCACGCAGTTGTCTGTAACGTTGTAGTACAAGCGGAAAGAACAATCCGTCTGCACTTTCCTAATTCATTTAACCGACGGTTAGTGCGTGCATCGATGCGCTCGTGCGTCTAACGCAAAGTGTGTGTGTGTGTGTGTGTGCGTGCGTGTGTGTGTGTGTGTGTGGGTGTGTGCTTCATTCGAAAGGAGTGAGCACATGCGGCTAGCAAAAAGAAGGCATATAAAAAATTGCGTAAAACATGGGACAAAATATGGCAGCCAGAGTCAGCGATAAAAGTTGAACCCTCGGCGATGTCCTGAGTTAAGCAAGATTAATCACGGTCAATACTGGGATGGGTGAACGCTTAGGAGGCTCAGTTTGTGCGCTGCACTGTAAAAAAAAACAGTAAATTTAATGTGCCCAAACGTATGAAATTTACTGACTGGGTACAGTAAAATGACTTTAATGTACTTTGTACTGTAAAATTACAAATCTTTCGTAAAATCAATGTACAACACATTAAATTTAAGAAACTTTTGCATTGAAATCACAAAACTGGTTCATGAAAGTATGGTTTAATGAACAAGTTTATGAAATTTAATAAACTATTATGAAAATTCCTGCACGGCCATTAAAATCAATGCAAAAGTTTTTGGAATTTACATGCTCATAGTGACGTGAATTTCAGTCAGTAATACTTGAAAAATCAAACACGATTGCTTTTAGATTCCATCGACGATGGTACTTGAAAATTACAGAGAACTTGTAATATACAAACACCTTACTGTAAATTTCAATACTAGTGTTTGAAAAGTAAGATCCTGTTGCGTAATTTTAAAAGCCTGTATCGTAAAATTCGAGATCACCTTTGAAATATACAGGACTGGTGCATTAAAATCATTTTTCATTAACAAGTTTATGAAATTTAATTAACTATATTTTTAAAACTCCTGCACAGCCATCAAAATTAATGTAAAAGTTTTTGGAATTTACCGCGAGCGAGAGGCATTTTTTCCGAGTTTTCGTGGGCAATACAGCTGAAATAAAACCAACCGTGTATCAGGCGATTGTTTTTTTTTTTTCTTTCAGTTTCCCGTTGCCCTTGCGCAAATACGATAGAGCCGGTGCATCGGGAACGACTCGCCGAGTGCAACACTCCACGAGGGTCTCGAGGAGTGGATAATGATGGTGGAGAAAAAAAAAGGACAAGGGACGTAGAAACCTTGAAAGATTTTACGATGAAAACACTAAAAGGAACACACAGCGAACGGGAGTCTGGATCAGAGCTGGGGGAGTACTTAATGTACCCGGTACTTTTGCGATGTACTGGAAGTACAGTACTTGAGGCACAAAGTACTTTGAATGTATTTCAAGTATTGTACTTAAATTTTCAAGCACATCCCATGTAGTTTAAAGTATTTGTAATTCAAATTTCAAGTACTTTCCTGTAATTCGAGTACTTTTTCAAGTACTAAGTATGAAGTAGTTTTGAATACGATTTGCTAATGGTTGAATGTATAACGCCTTTGAATATATAATTGAGGAACGTTCTGCGTCATCTTTTGGTTAAAATTGTAAGGAATGACCGTCAAAAGGCTAAAGCTACGGTGGTAGTTACGGTGTCATTGACAATGCATGGCTCCGTTTTTAACAATCCGTGTATTATATTATATATATATTTTTTCAAACCTGAAGCTAAATAAATCTTAATTACAATCGTCAATGCTATTTTTTCAATTATTTATAATTCTTCGTTTTGATATTTCTGTTCCAATCTGCCTAACCTGAGTGAATTGCACAATGTGAAAATATGTTTTGACACAAAAAGTACTCGAATCAAAGTCAAATGAGTTTAAAGAGTACGCAATAAATCAAATACAAGTACTACAATTTACAAGATCTCTACCTGAAAACTTGAGAAGTATTTGATACTTGATACTTGACATATTTCAATTATTTGATACCTCAAGTACTTGGTACCTTTGAGTACTTAAAAATATTCAATACTTCAAGTACTCAGTACTTTAAGTGCTTGGTACTTCAAGTAATCACGGCACTTGATATTTGAAATACACGAGTACTTCAAGTACTTACAGTACTTTGTACTGTAAATACTTTCAGATACTTTGCCCAGCTCTGGTCTGAATAATCGCGAAAGTACAAACATATCCGATTTGGATCGCCCCTTCGTGAGCGAGCCTAAGATGTATTTTTCCGAATTCCCGAAAACTTCCGTTCTGCCTATGTCGACGTATAAATTCTTAAAATCTGATTACAATGAGTGCGTGTCGGTTTGATAAACAGGGGGGTGTGGGGGGGGGGGGGGTATATATAGGAAGGAACCGTGCGAGTCGCGAAGGAAAGGGATCTCTCGCCCGTGGTCGCCCACGGTGGAGGTGGTGGTGGTGGTGGTGTTTGTGACGAAGTGAAGCGGAGGAGAGCGGGATCCGCGGAGTATCGGCCAGATACGAGGTATAACGCCGCAGTCAAAGGCGAGAACTCGGTATATCACGTTTATCACGGTCTCTCTCTCTCTCTCTCTCTCTTCGCCTCTCATAATCGTTACGCGGGGAATAAAATATGTCCAATTGCATCCACGTGTCCGAATTCGACGTAAATTCGGCAAGAAATATCGCGATGAAGATATAACGGAAGAACAAAAGAAGGTTCGCGTTTCGGTTTTCATTAATTCGGTGTTGTGCTTGAAAAATAATCGGCAAAATGTGCACGTGACGGAGATTCAACAACCCAATGACTTTGTTCTAGTCAAAATTAAGGGTTAATCGCCGCGGAAGAACCGATCCGGGTCTTCGACAGTCCGAAAACGAAAATTCTTTCGGTGGGGAGGGGGAAAAAAAAAAAAAAAGAGTTTATTTCATTTTTTTTTCCTTTTTCTTCTGTTTCGCGCATTCTCGTTTTCCGCGCATGTACGTCGTCGGAGCAGAGGCAGAGTATATACAGGGATCGAGACGAAGTTGCCCGCGTCGTCGGAGACGCACACAGCCACCGATCGGGAGGGGAGGGGGCGAGGACGGGAGGTGCAAGGGAGGAACACAGCGAGTTCTCCCTCGCGACTCTCTCGGTGCATACGGCGGTGCAATATCGTCGTGTCGGATATAAAAAAAAAAAAAAAAAAAAAAAAAACCAGTTGCGTCATGGCCAAACCGAGTGGCAGGAGCATCGGCAAGTTTGGTTGCAACGATAACGATATTACTCCGGCTCGCCGATCATACGGCATATAAGATTTCGGAACGAAAGAATTTTCGCCACGAAAGATAGAAAGGAGAGAACAAAACGTTTTTGGAAAATTCCAACAGGCGTGTCAATTTTTGAGGATTTATGTGCGTTGCGTGAAAAAAAAATATATATATATCATTGCCCGATAGACTCGAGTGCGGGGGGCTCGTCCAAGATTCGAGAGGGTGCGAAAAAAATTGCACTTTTTTTCTTTTCAGCAGACAACGATAAATAATTTGTTTCAATCGTGAGTTGATATTTCATTATAAGGAGATTATAAGAAAAGTATTCGTTTATTTTACAGGAAGTTATCTTAATATTATCATTGAGGGGCTGGTTTTTGGTTGACGCTTATCTCGACAATATTGTTTCTTTTTTCTTTTCCTTTATTGTGCAGATTGGGAACAAAAAATTGTATTTGATTGGTCGCGAATAATTTTTTTTTTTTTCAATTCTTATTGTCACATCGACAAGCCCCTTCTCGTCAGCTAGAATTATGTACAATCACCGTACACGCCTAACGGTATTATGTACCAGTGAAAGTCGTAAATGTCTCGTTGCAAATATCTATGTATGTATTTTTCATGGATACATAGATTTACCGGTGTGCTAAGAGACGATTGATCGCGACAGCTCGCGGAACAGACTTATAGAGAGAAATAGAAAGAGAGACAGAGAGAGAGAGAGAGAGAGAGAGAGAGAGAGAGAGAGAGAGAGAGGAAGAGATTTGATCTTACTCGTGAGCTTCGTCATTGATAAAACTCGAATTTAATTACCATTCGTATAATTAAATCCTCGTCTGTATACATCTTACGATTTTCATAAATTTCGAAACCGGAAATATTCAATTTCAGCGTTTTAAAAGTTTTTTTTAACGTTAAGTCTCATGCGAAAATAAAATAAAAACCGAAAAAAAATTCATGAATCTTTGTTTTTTTTCCGTGAGAGAGACTTTTATACTCATAAGGATGCTTCACGTATACATTTTCAGTACTTGACTGTGCAAAAAAAAAAAAAACAACGATATTAAAGATGTTTGAAAATTTTACCGGTAAAATTGATTTTTTATCTTATAAAATAAATTTATTTATTTTGTTTATCCCTCTGTGATAGCTGAAGCAATGTAAGAATTTTCTGAATACGTGTGAATTTTTTCAGAATTTTCTTTCTTTTTTGAAATTAAAAAAAAAAAAAATTTTTATCTTGATAAGTGAATTAAAAGTCGAAAATTTTCGATTTATTTATGTAGGAAGGTTGCACTTTTGCACTAAAAAAGTTTCCAGATCATTGAACGAATAGTTTCATTCATACCAGTCTTAAAGAATTTTTAAAACCGGAATTTAAAAAAAAAAGGGGGAAATGTTAAATTTACAGTATTAAAAAAAAAATCAACGCATCAATTTGATCGAAAGAGAAAAAAACATGTCTGACGATCTGTTTGACATCTCGTTCTTCAAAAAAATTTGTCCCGAACGTTTCAACATTATTATTATTATTATTATTATTATTCAAAGTCAATGTTTATAGGGTCTCGTAAATGGTCGATGTTTTTCAGATTTTCATTCGATTGCAAAGTGCTTAAAATTCTCACCAAATTGCCCTTTTTGCTGAGCACATAACCTCGAAGCATCCTGAATACAGTCAAAATAAAAAAAAAAAATCAAAAATATCCGCGATTAAAAAGCGTTAAAAAAACAAGCTACAGGAAAATTACAAAAAAAAAACCCCCAAAATTTCGGAATTTTCATTTCTTCATTAATAATGTTGTTTAGCTGAAAAAAAAATTTCGAACAAGCCTTTTTGTCAAAAAATTTGATACTGCATCGACGACAAAGTTTTTCGGCAAAATCGCCATTTCTTCCGGTCATTCGGTCGACACGTGACACGACCTTCATCGAGTCTTTTCATTGTTTTCCATGTGAGAACAAAGAGCGCAAAAGCTGAGGCCCATAAAACATTATTTACGACTGCCTCGTCGTTATTAAAAATTTTCAAACTTTTTCCAAGTTTGTAAAAAAGAAAAAAAAAAAAAAAAGTTTTCGAAGCCTAGGGAAAAAAAATTGGAGTGCGATGCCATGTAGCTGCAGAGTATGAATAGTTTAGCGCAAGCCGAAAATAATCGATTGATTAGTTCGTCTGTACGTGTTTGCCTTGGCTCAAGACTGCAAATTTATGCTCAGGGATATTGAGTCAATAATTAGCACTCGATCTTTCGTTAACTTTTCACGAACACGGTTCGTGGTGGGCATTGAAATCCATACTTTTTTTTACTCTCTCTCTCTCTCTCTCTCTCTCTCTATCGCTCTCTCTCGGTCTGGGTTAAAGACCGGAAGTCGGACGTTACAGGAACACTCGTGGGGTTCGCACACTGCGAATCCCTGGTGCTGCATGTGTTTGTGGCGTTGGCCGATTGCACGAGGGGACAAAAAAAAAAGCATTCACGATCTAGTACTACGAGCTCCAGTTGGAATAATCACTCGATGTACGAGACCGGAAGTACATTATCCATATATATGTATATATATATATATGAAGATCGTTAAAATAATATACTACCGATTTCCGGTTGTCGTACGATCCTCATTGACTCGCACACGCTCTCGATGATATCGACACAAGTTCCCTACAACGAAACTACGAGCGCAAATCACTCGCGGATTATCGCGTTGCGAAAGTTTGAATTTCCTGTCGTATATACAAGTAACGCATACATGGTTTTTGCATGTCCCATATTATGAATCCGTAGGAACGGGAGGGATCTTCTAAGATATCCGCCGGATCAACTAATTATCTCTCTCTCTCTCTCTCTCTCTCTCTTTTCTCTTGAGTCCAGTACCTCGTTTCTGTCATTATATGATACGACGAATAGCGAGCTCGTCGACTGCATTCGATTTAACATTACTTTCACTCCAAGAGAGAGAGAGAGAGAGAGAGAGAGAGAGAGAGAGAGAGAGAGAGAGAGAGAGAGAGAGAGAGAGAGAGAGAGAGAGAGAGAGAGAAAGAGGGAGAGTATTTTTTTTTTTGCAAAGGGGAAAAAGTATGACAAGGAGACAATGCATTCGTCAGGGGGCATCGAACTCGTAAAAAAAAAATTGCACATTGCTCTTTTTATATAAAACTCGATCTCGTTGCTGAAATTCGAAAATATGTCATGCCGAGAATTTTGTTGAAATTTACTTTTTTTTTTTCACCCCCCGCTGAAATGAGTCGAGTCACGTGAAAATTATGAAAATAAAATTTTTTAAAATCACGACTAGCAAAAAAATGAGGATAACGAAATGTTTTTATAAACGAAATAATTTTGTGATTTTTCGAATATTCAAAATAAAGCACGAGTCTCAGAAGGAATTAATTTAATTGGGCCAAAAAATTAAAAATTCTAGAACAAATGAGCAAAATTTTGTTTCAATAAAAAATTGTAGATTAAATTGTTAAGTTTTTTTTTTAATTTTAGAAAATATTGCTAACTCATTTCGAGACGATTACAAATTCCGAAGGCACTGATCTTTTTCTTCGAAATAATTACAAATTCCAGTAGATGGTGAAAATTTTTAATGAAAATTACGTAAGAATTCGCGATCATTAGGAAACTCCTTTAAGAACAATAAATTTAATTCCAAATACTCGAAAATTTCGAATCAATTTATAATTCATTTCGAAGAATTTTAAAATTTTGGAGAAATTGATTATTTATTGCCACGCAAATAAAAAATTCTTTGTTACTTTGCAATCCTTGGAAAAAAAAAAAACAAATTCCAAATTCCGATGGGCTTGGTAATTGTTTCGGAATCACATTTCCCACTTTTCAATTTTGAGAAATTTAATTGTCATTGTGATCGATGATGTCGATCTCGGTTTTGTACTTGACAAATTACGCGAAAAGTTTTTATTTTATTTTTTCGTCTTTTTCTACTCTTTGTAGATGCGATCTATCGATAAGACTCGAGTTTCTAGCCTCGTCATTAGTCTACAATGGCTTTTTTCTTTTTTTTTTTTTTTTAATTTTTTTTCAAGAGTACATCACATCATCGTCATATGGCAAATCGTTTCTCGGCTTATACGTCCGCGATACACGAACGTTTGGACTCGCATGCTCGAACCTCATCTCCCGAGCTCATTCTCCATCCTCTCTTGCATTAACAACTCTGCTGATTCCCGCTGATTGAGTGCAAATTGTCGAGAATGTCCCGTACGCAAAGCGTTCGATCTACATGCTTCTTTGCTTTCCTTTTTTTTTTTTTTTTTTATAATACATCCATAACTGTATCTTACTCATTTTCATAATTATCGCTTCTTCATAAAGAAAGCTTTGTTTTTATGAAAAACATTTTTTCGAGATTTTCATATCGCTGAGGGCTTAAAGAATGCCAAACAGTCGAGAAATCACGCTTAGAAAAAAATGTCTGAACGTGTGTGTATGGATGTACTGGCCTTGCTAAATTCAAACGATTGTATCTCGAGAACGCTTTGAGCAATCGTGCTCGAATTTTACACATAAGTAGAGCAGTAAACCCCCATGATTTTTTTACAATTTTTGTCCAAATTTTTCAAAAGTTTCAGACTTTATGGAATTTCATAATTCTTCAAAAAAAAAAAAAGTCTGTACTCGCTCTAACTTTCGTAAATTTTCAGCTATCGGCGTCGAAACTTTTTGCATAAATAGATCAGGGTACAAGTATGTTTGCTATTGAATTTTGGCGACGATCCATCGAAGAGTTCGGACTTTATGAAATTTTGAATTTATATGGGAAATGGTGCACGTTAACGCTGACATTCGTGAATTCCTCACTATCGAGCCAGCACTTTCCACGTAAATAAACCAGAGGATTCCGGATGTTCGGTATTGAGTTTGAAAATAATTGGTAAAAGGGTTTTTGATTGTCAAAAAATTAAAAGCCAGGGGAAATGCTCGTTAAAATTTTAGTTGTGCCACGCATCATAAGATCGATCGACGATGTGAGTAATGGTTATTTGTTTAACGGTATTGATTTAGCCGAAAAGTTAAGGACAAATTTTCTGCAGTTTTGTTGTTGTAAGCATAAAATTAGTTTGGAACAATGTTAAAAATTTTGAATTATTGAAATTGCACTCGCGAAAAAAGCGTGCAAATTAAAAACTCGCAAATTGCTTCCTCATTATTTTTATCTCGACCAAAAAGCTATGAAGAAGCCAAAATTGAAAACCTCGCGGAGAGAGAGAGAGAGAGAGAGAGAGAGAGAGAGAGAGAGAGAGAGAGAGAGAGAGAGAGCTTCATGGTCGAGATAAAACAATGAGGATGCAATATGTGCAAGTTTCGAATTTTTATAATTTATTATTATCATTTTCGCGACTGTTTTTTTTCGGCTCTTTTTTCCCAAATTTATATATCAAAGGAAACGTCGTTTTCAAACTTGCCAGAAAAATAAGAAATTCGTTTAAAAAATATTCGTCGAATCGTAACAAATTTTCAAATCTGATGCAGAGAAGAAAAAAAATTGTCCAAAGAGATGCCATATGCTTTGCGGAGGTTTTTGATTAGACTTCGTTCGATCGAATAAATCCATTTTTTTTTCACGGTTCAGCCAAAATCGGCAGGATAAAAATAGGGAAAATAAAAAATTGGCTTATCCGTATAATGATGAATTTTTTTTTTTTTTTATGCGAGCCCAAAATCATTCTCTCGGTCAGTCTCCGTGACTCATTGTTAGGCAAAGCACGTATTTGCGCGGGGCGCATAAAACAATTTGCCAGTGTGGAGGGGGAAAAATCGTGCCCGCCATATCGACTTATCATAGAGCGACTTACATAATTTGTATTTTACCGCGGAGAATCGAACAAGCGCCGAGCAACTTTTGCTCGAGACACCGCCGGGTAATATACAGAGCGTGTACAGGGCGTGGTGAAAGTCGTTGAATTATTCGATTCTCGAGTTTGGTTACGATATTGGTTTGACGATGAATTTTTTTTTTTTTTTTTTCGTAGATTTCGTATTTTAAATGAATTTTCCGAAAAGTCGTAGTTTTCGTTAATGAAGTTATTTTGTTTTTTTTTTAATTATCAAATTTTTAATCCTTTTTTTTTTTTTGGTTGGATTGTATAATTTCCGAAAGTTAAAGCGATCACAGAAATTTTTGGAAATATTCAAAATCATGTAAAATGGGATATCGTTTATAGATTGTGGCGAAACTTTTAATAAACAAAGACCCACACGCACTCATACACTGGGAATTTTTTTTTCTAAATATGATTTATATCGACGTTTTGGGACATTTTAAGCACATTAGCATTAAAGCCTTGATTTTTTTTTTCCCCGCCATCAAAGAGCTTCTTCTATAAGGAAGCAATGGTATATATAACATGAACAAGAGTCACCGTGAGAATATGTTCGTCGCGACAAAAGTTGACCCGAAGAATGCGGATTGAAAAGACTCTGCCGCAATGACACGTTCTAGCGATCGAGAACTCATATACGAACGCGGAAAATCCCCCCAGGATGTTCCCTGCGTCATTCAAACCGTCCCCAATAAATACACACACCGCGCGGGCATTCCGTTCAAAATTCATCCTACCATAATTCCCAATACTTTTTCAAAATATTTTCGACTCGGTTGCATTGACATGACGGGGCAAACAATCGCAAAAAAATTAATTTGCCAATTATAAAAGAGAAAAAATAAAAATCAAACAGTCACAAACGATCGGAGGGATCTGTCCTAAGGATATTTTGATTTTTCGTGTTTTGGAATTTTTCGAGTTCGTAGAATTTGAAAATTCGTTTGAAAATTTAGAAAAAAAATCGACACCTCTTGTAGGCTGGCAAATGAGCTTAAAAAAAGTAACAAAAAAGTTGAAAATTGAAACTTGCACGTTGCTTCCTCGTAATTTTCGAAATTTTATAAAGCTTGTTTTTTTGTCTCGCTCGTAAAGCTTCCTCTACGAGCAAGTGCGTTTTTAAATTTTGGATGAGAAATCTTCGTGATCGAGATTTGAACAAAAAATTTTTCATAAAATTTTAAATTTCAAAAAAATGTGAATCCCTCCATCGATTTCCGCCAAATTCAATACCAACCGTCCTTTTTTAATGATAATCTATTTATATGTATACTAAAAAATTAGAACGATATCGAAAAATTCGGGGAAGTTGGAGCGAGTACGACCATTTTTCGTAAAATTGAAAATGACATAAAGTTTGAGTCACCGTATATGTTTGTATAAAAATTACGTATAAAAATTGTAGCGCTTTAGCTCAAACGGTTATCGAGTTAGAGACGATTCAAACATCCCGGAAATTTTTCTTAATGTGATTTATCGATATTTTCACACATGTTGAACACATTAAATAAACAAAAAAGTTTCACCAAAACAAAGCTTCCTCTATGAGGAAGAAAAAAACAAATAAATTGTAGGGTCGAATTAATAAATTGTAAGTTTTGATGCGGCGCGTGAAATGTCTCATATATCTTATAAATTTATGGGCTATACATGTTACGTACGATCGAGAGAATCTCTCTTTCGATTGATTTACCGAGCAGGGGACGGCACACGTCTTTCCATTGATCCTCAAACGGAAGTGATTCCGCGAGAATGAACGTTTTTGCACGAGCGCGAGATTCATATATATTGTGCATGGCTCGGAAGAGCGTACGTTCCGAGAGCTCGTTCGAATTCCTCATCGATTAATTTCGTCACGAGAGTGCGATGGATACGCGTTGTATACGCGGATCGTGACGAGGAAAAGTATGCGCGCGAAATGTGCAGATCTCACACGATTAACATTAGCGGGAATTCCGATTTTCTCCCCAGGGAGGGCTACCGATCACGCGGGGATCTACGAGTACCGTTCTTGAATTCGTAATTTAATTCGATAGGAAGCCTCGAGAGAACCAATTTTATTTCCTGGCTGCTCGAATTCCTTACTGCGTTCACGGATTATCCTGATTCGTTTGACAAAACGTCGGGGAATTTATCGATTAATAGCGGCAAGAAAAAATAATATACATATTTGTCCGAAGAAGATCTCGATAGTGTTAATGAGGAGTTTTACTTAATATATTGAATTAAAAAAATTATAAAATTAATGAAAAAGTGAAGAAAAATGAATCACTAAACTAGAGTCGAGAGAAATATAATTTGAATTTAAATTGACACATTTTTTTCCCTGTTTTGCTTTTATGGCTCAGTCGCAATTTGGGAAAACAGTTTTTTTTTTCCCGAAATATCTCTGAAACGGTTGATTCCACGATAAAAATAGTTCATACCAGTTTCGTATAGCACAAAATTCCCTGTCATTTTTATCTCCGGCTCTTTTTCCGTAGGATCGATATTTACCGAGTTGCGGCGCGTCAAAGTTTCGTGAACAAAAGAGCTTTCGCAAAGTTATCTCGCAAGCGTTATATCGCACACTGAAAGTTGGGGACTTTTTTTCACTGTATCTTGGTAAATACCAACCATACTGAAAAAAGTTCTCAATGAAAATCGTAGGGAATTTTGTGCTCTAGAAAAATGGTTATGAGCATTTTTGTCGTAGGTGCAATAATTTCGGAGATATTTCGAGAAAAAAAAAAAACTATTTTCCAAAATAGCGACTCAAGTATAGCCCTCCACGTGCCATCTTGGATCTAAGCTCAACCAATCAGGATTTATGCGATATGAGAATTCATTCTCGTAGATATGCGACTGAGCACGAGAACTCACGACTCTCCGACAACTGCACTAAGCTTGTCATTACAATTCACACATTTTCCTATGTAAACGACAAATATATATATATATATATGTATATATATTATATGCATAAATATTGCCGCAAAGTTACCTCGAGTTATATTCAATCTCAGCGACCATGAAGTCCCCGGGAACCACGGGGGTTGACGACACCGAAGAAAAATAATATCATTGAAACAGCTGACAAGATATTAACGCCAAGATGAGAACTATTATATGATTACTCCGCGAAGCTTTGCCGAGGATTACTTATCTCCGTAATTATATGCTTCGCGAGACATTCGTGACGGCAAGGTGAGAGGAAAAAAAAAAAAAGATCAGATTCGAAGGGCATGCTAATAAAATTTATTTTTGTTTGTTTGTGATAATTGTCATTTTCGTTTTCTCGCGTTTTTTTTTTTATCACCGACAATATCGCGGATAAGTACACGATAAAATTGAACATTACTCGAGGAATTGGGCAGTTAACCTCGCGTATGGCCGTGCGACGTGAAAAAATTGCATCATTTACGAGTGGAAAATGTGTAATACTCGACGTCGAGATACACAAAGGTGTCAATTGAGAAAAATCGAAGCCGGTATATTTTAATAAAAATCCTCGAGCCTCGGGCAAATTCCTTCGACTAACCCGCACACATGCACACTCACACACACACACTGATACACCAATTGCCTCATAAAATTTCCAAGTGCACAAATTTTCATGCAAATCGTAAAAGTCTATATATATATATATATGTGTGTGTATGTATATGGAGGGACAAAGAATTGTTGTTTGTTACGGTTTCAAAAAAGGCGATTTTTCTAGCATAATTTTTTTTTAAACTTAATATGTTTTTGCGTCGCAAGACGTTGCAGTTTTTCACGATATCTAAGATATCTTGCAATATACGAGCGGTAAAAATTCTCATCGACAATTTGGCCACGTTTCTTATCCTCTATTTTTTCGTAGTGTTCTATTTTTCTTCAAAATACTATTGAAAATAATAAGGGGCGACGCGACGACGCCAATACATTGTCATTTCCGCTTGTCCAGAGCTCGACCTTCCGTACCGTGAACTTTCATTTAACTTGCTACAATTCGTCAAGTCGCATCGTAGGCTTTCGCCAAATCAAGTTAAGCTTGAACATTTTATGACCCAATAATATGTTTATCGAGAACAATCTTTTCTTTTTGCCTCGTCAGCGTTCATGTTGTTAAAATTCACAAGAAATAAATTTTCCTCGTCATTGGTTGAATAAACCTTTTGGTAAACCGATTTATCAATGACTTTACGGGCATTATTATTTTATACGAAACCGCAGTGTTGTTATCAGAACAAACAGCTGTGGCAATATATTATCCTGGATTAATTTTTATTTGATTATTACGGGATTAGCTGCATAAAAATTAATCACACGACAAAATTTTCAAAAAAAAAAAAAAAAAAAAAAAAAAAATCACTTACAAAATGTGCTGATTAAAAAAATATCCAGCTAGAAAAACATATGTGCGATAAAATCATGACGTAAATAAGTAATCGTTCAAAGAAACTTGAAGTAAACGAAGACAAGGGAAAGTCTGAGAAAATAATAAACTATATTCTTACAGTAACAGTATCCGTATAGTAACAGTAAAGTAACGGGTACAGTAATGCTACAGTAACTGTAAAATAACTTTGCAGTCACAGTATAACGGTAAAGTAACAGTGTAACCGTAAAGTAATTGTACAATAACAGTAATGTAACAGTACAGTAACGCTACAGTAACTGTAAAATGACTTTACCGTAGCAGTATAACGGTAAATTAACAGTACAGTAATGCTACAGTGACTGTAAAATAACTTTACAGTAACAGTATAACGGTAAAGTAACAGTGTCACCGTAAAGTATTTGTATAGTGACAGCATAGTAAGGGTATCGTAACGGTAAAGTAACTGTAAAATAACTTTACAGTAACAGTATAACGGTAAGGTAACAGTGTAACTGTGAAGTAATCGTACAGTTACGCTAAAGTAACTGTAATATAACTTTACCGTAACAGTATAACGGTAAAGTAACAGTGTAACTGTAAAGAAACAGTACAGTAATACTACAGTGACTGTAAAAGAACTTTACAGTAACAGTAAAGTAACGCCACAGGGACTGTAAAATAACTTTGTGACAGGATAGTAAGCGTATAGTAACGGTAAAGTAACAGTGTAACTGTAAAGTAACAGTACAGTAATACTACAGTAACTGTAAAATAACTTTACAGTAACGGTATAACGGTGAAGTAACAGTGTGACCGTAAAGTAATTGAACAGTAACAGTATAGTAAGCTTACAATAACAGACAGTAATTGTTAAGTCATTTTTCCAGTAACAGAACAGTACAGTAAGTGTACAGTAACGGTGAAGTAACTGTACAGTAACCGTACTGTAATAGTTAAGTTACAGTATAGTAACTGTACGATAAACGTAAAGTAACCATACGGTAAGAGTAGAGTAATCGAAAAGTAATAGTTTCCGATCACTGGTACCTGTAACAATATAGTAACTGTAAAGTAACAGTATAGTAACCGTACTGTTACTGTACAGTTACTTTACCATTGCCGTACCACTTACTGTACACTTACTTTTATGTTACTTAACGATTACTTCACTGTTACTGTCGACTCACTATACTGTCAATGTACAATTACTTTACAGTTACTTGACTGTTACTGTACTATTACTGCTCTGTTACTTTGCTGTTATTTTTACTGGAAATTTTGCATTAATTATGATGCAAAATTTCACATGTTGATGATCAATAACCCATCCTGAAACTTTGCAGTCTTAAAAGAAAAATTTCTTAAGAATTGAAATATATTGGGAATTCAAAAAATTCTTCAATAAATGCTCCAGAATACAAGGGCCATCCCTGAAGTACATTTCGGAGATTTGTAAATTTTTTTTTCAATCGCGATTTATGGAAATCTTGCGACGAGAAGAGGGGAAAAGGGGAAAGAAAACATTGTGACTATATTTAACGATCAGAGCGTGCAATAAAAATAAATTTGATATTGGCCTTGAGGCTTGCAATGATGAGAAATATTTTTTTTTTCTTTTCTTTCCTCGACGGGCAGGAGGCAATTGCAATGATGCCTCGAGAATCTTATTCCCCTTCGTTCTCTCTCACTCTCTTTTTCTCGTTTTCTTCACGCTGCACATGCATCTCGAGATCTCAGGTCTTTTTAAAAACGTGCAAGTGCAACGAGGACAGTGATTTCTCGTCACGAAGAGGCGAATGTAGTAACACACTTTCTTTCTCTCTCTCTCTCTCGCTTTTATCTCAGATAGAGATTCTCTTCTCTTTCCATTCCCCTTGAGTGTAGTGTATCAGGATGAGAAACGAGACGAGCAGGCATTATGCAATAAAGCATAAGCACGTTACCTCGTCTCGGATCAAGCCGGTCAATGCCAAGGTATTTCGCGCCTCTCAGAACTCCCATCACCTCCGGGCTTACCCCGGCTTTACGATCTCGTCTCGTACTAACGAACCATAAAATTTCATAAAATCACTTTTTTCATCGTGACATCGTTATATTCAGTTTTTTTCTTCTTCAAATTTTTCAATGTTTCTTTACTTTTTTTTTTTTTTTTTTTAATGAATTCACTCGACCGAATATTTCACGAAAAGTTATGCGAGTAAGGCTTTTGTTTTAAAAGATCTGTGTGTGACGCATCAAACGGGGAAAAGTTATACGATGATATGAGAAAAACAACGTTGAACCATAAATTTTTTCCAAACGCGAAATTCATCGTATACGACGTATCGTGTAGGATTGATAAAAAGAAGGAAAAAAAAAAAACAACAGACTAAAATTTTACGAGTTGTCGAGTGATAAGAGACGCAATTAGACAAACGTTGAATAAACATCAAAGCCTCATTTCGAGATCCATGATTTTTTCTTTCATCGGATTCGAAACGATTATCGATGAGTTTGGCTTAAAAAAAATCTCACGTCTCAAACTGATAAGCTTTGGCCATGAAAAAAAAAAAACTTCAACTCTCGTACAACTTCTTTCGCAAAAAAAAAAAAAAAATCCCGAAAATATCGCGGCTTCTCACAGGCCCTTAAACGGTTCCTTCCCGTTTTCGACGTCGATCGATGATTTTGGATCGATACTCAATCGGCCTACTAATCGTTGATTCAATCTTTCTTTCTTCTATCCAGCTCGAGATATTTCAATTCCAGAAAGGGGGGGGGGGGGAGGTAAATTAATTCGTAATTAGCTAATTGCCCAATTCTGTCGATAGACGCGGCGATATGAGCTGTCGGCAATTATCCGAGCTCCGCGCGTATGACCGAAGCGTCGAACACGCCTTGGACGAAACCGATCTACGCGCGTCGCCCGAGAGAAAATTCGACCGGGAGAGAGGAGCATTATTGAATAACGTAACACGCATATAGGGCCGCGATTTGCGGAGACATTAAAATTACAGCGAGATCGATTAGAGCGTCAGCCGTATGTTTTACTTTACGTATGTGTACCGACTGAAAACTGGGAGGAAAAAAAAAAAAAAACTCGATCGAATCGGTTCCCCGGGGGCATAGCGCGAAAATTTAACGAGTCAACTTGACATGTCGCGAGTTGTCGGAAGTCGGTGCATAAGAAAATCGAAGAATTTTATTTCGCAAATTGTGCGATAGTTTCGTTCAACTAACGAATTGGCTTATCGATGAGAAGGCTCGATGATGCAAGGATGAACCGAATATAATTCTAAAACTCGGAATAAATCGAGATTTTTTTTTTTTTACACTTTTCGAATAATTCCATTTTTTTCTTCAAATTATTTGGATTTTTTTTTTGTTTTCTTTTCTATAGTTCGAATTTTTCGATTTATCGGATCGACTGCATGTACGCGCGTGAAATGGCGAAGAAATTTTGAATCAACTGAGATTCTTGTATAAATTTTTTTGTTTTTTTTTTTAATTTGAAAAAAATTAAAATAAGTCGCTGATCGTGTCAGGGGGAGGAAAGATGGGCACTTTTCCGTAACCGTATCACGAGCATGTGTAAATCTTACAGAATTAAAAAGTTTTTTTTCGAAAAAATAAAAAAATTCTTTCAAAGTTTGTGATGTTTGAAAAAAAAAAAAAAAATCGAATTATTCGAAGAAATTGAAGTATTTAAAAAAATTCAAATTATACGAAAAATTCGAATTGTTCAAAAAATTATAATCAATCGAATTATTCAAAAAAATTCGAATTATTCGAAAAATTGAAAAGATTTGAAAAAGTTCGAACTATTCGAATTGTTTGAAGAATTCGAATCATTCGGGAACTCGAATTACTGGAATAGGAGTATATTCGATTAGATCACTATATATTTGCAAAAATGGCTCGACGAAATGAATTACGAGACTCGGGGCAAAGACTGGATAAAATTTTTTTTTTTTCATTTCGTTTCTCGGAGGGGGCAACGATCGGGAATTCCGGTGTCTAAAAGGCACACCTCCGGCGCAGTCGCGCGGGGAGTCCCCCTTTTTTGGTCGATTTTCCACCGAGAGCAGGAAACTCGTTATGGGTGACCGTTGAGCCGAAAGGAAGGGGGGGGGGGGGAAAAAAAAGCCGACGGAATTCTCGAGTAAGATTGGAAGTTCAAGAAAACGGGCGATGCAGTCTCGGGTACAGCTGAGTCGAGAATGAAAAGAAAAAGGAAAAAAAAAAAAGAAAAAAAAAAACGAAAAAAGACAAAAAAGTATGTCGAAACTCTCGGTATGAAAGAGAAAGAGAAAGAGAGAGAGAAAGAGAGAGAGAGAGAGAGAGAGAGAGAGACCCCGCGAAACTGTTGCGGGTCAAATCGCGGCCTTTCACCGGTATATATATATATTTTTTTTTTTTACGAAACCACGCGAGACGCATTTTTGAACTGGCCCATATGCGAGCGAGTCCCTCGGATTCACGATAGACACGAAGTATAGTGAAGGTCCAAGGCCTGGCCTTACCACGAATAATAATAAGACCAGTAGAACCATTATTATTGCTGGGTAACGAACAATGACCACTACCCAAAAAAAAAAAAAAAAAAAAAAAAAAAAAACGCCCCATGATCGAACGGACTCTGCTGTCGATCGCGTTTCGATCTCCGACAGATCGAGTCAGGCCTATGACGAAAGTAATTATTCGTAACGAGATACGTTTGGGAGGAAACAGCGCACAGGATTTGAGAGAAAAAAGAGCATTGCTCAATGAGAAACGAGATAAAAGATTAATGACTAGGCTCACGAAGTTATCATGGAGAGAAAGAGAGAGAGAGAGAGAGAGAGAGAGAGAGAGAGAGAGAGAGAGAGAGAGAGAGAGAGAGAGAGAGAGAGAGAGAGAGAGAGAGAGAAGAAAAATGGCATGATCAGGAGTACCCAAACGAACTGTATGCCTGTATCACAATGAGTTTTTAATGATGGTATTATCAGCTCCCTGAAAATTTCCACCAACAATATGACGTGTTCAACGTTCGTTCGACTAATTTCGTAATCCGATGATATCGAAATTTATAAGTGTGCGTTGAGGTTTTTTTTTTTTTTTTATGACTGATCTATACGCGGTAGACTCTAATTCTCTCTCTCTCTCTCTCTCTCATTCGAGACAGTGAGGTGCTCGAGTTATAGATCGCGGCATATTTTATGTACGGAAAGTGACAGCGGGGGCAGGTTACGTTAGCATTTGTAAGATTTTGCAAGAGGCCCAACACCGCCCATGCTCACGTTGTCGGAGGCTGCAACGAGTGATCTCGTATCGGGTGTATTACTCCGCCCGTATAGCTAATGTGTGTGTGTGTGTGTGTGTGCGCGCAACTCATACCGCAAAGTTTTGACCTAGCTAGACGTTGTACGGATAGATAGTAAAACGGAACAAAGTGGAACGTAATCTGGACGAATATACGTGTATATATAGGAGATCTACGAGATATCGAGCAGCGTGAGAGACGGTCGTGAGAGAATAGAGGTGAAATAATGAAAGAGAGTGAAGGTAAAAATAAAAATATAGAACACACGATATGAGGGCATTTCATAGATTTTCAGCAAAATTAAAATCCTCAGTATTTTTTTCCGAGACCTGTACATTTTTTTTCCCCCATTATCAAATGACAAATGATTCAACTCAATGTATCTTAATAATTATGGGCCGAACAAAGAAAAAAATGTTCCGAAGATGAAACTCGAGATTTTTTATCGAATACGACTATTTAAAAAAAAAAAAAATTAAGAAAAATTACCCCAAAAACGAATATGATAAATTTAAAAAATCCTTTTTTTCGTACATCACATTTGACTTGACTCCAAATAATACTGCATTTTCCTGCTGCTAAGTGTACTCGTACAGGAAAAATTGACATCACGGGCCAGGAACTTTGTTCAGAAGATACGAGCCAATTTCCATTTGCTTTTTTTTCATTCAATCTTTACAACGATTGGAAAATGATCAAATGCAAATTGGCCCATTCTGAATCACTTCCTGGTCAATAGTTCCGAGTCAAATCAAACGTGATTTGCCTTCCGAAAAACGATTTTATCAATTTGTCACGATATGTTTTTGGATAAAGCTTTTTTTTGGTAATGATCGCATTCGGAAGTTTATTTAAAATCTCGATTTTTGTCTTCGGAATATTTTTTTGCCCAGCCCATAATTATTGAGATACTTTGAGTCGAAAAATGATCGTCAGATCTCAAAAATTGATAAATCTGGTCCAGGTTTCGTGGGGAAAAAAAAAAAAAAAAAAAAATGACGGACAGTGAGCTCGTTGCGGATTGCATGGATCTGTCATATTGTTGAGAATATTGAAACTCCAACGAAGCGTCCGTAAATTCCGGAAGAACAAGTCTACCTAATTCAACTCTCCGGGAGAACAATTCTGGCCGATATAACAATTAACCGGTGGTACAAGTCCACCCGATCTAGTAACTATCCTAAAATATTTTCATACGAGAAAGAGCCATTTTCTTGGTCAAGTTTTGTTACCAAAAAGTTGTTTGCAATTTGCATTATCCGCAAGCTTTGTCATCGTCAAGCATACATTAAAATGTTGAAATTCAATCAAAAATTACAACAGCAACAACAAAAATTTCGCGATTGCAAAGCCCTACTGATTTGACGAATCAGCACGGCAATTTCTATTGACGAAGACACCAGCAGAGTCTCAAGAGAACTTCCGCGGTTTGACAATAAAAAAAAAAAAAATGGGCAACTTCCTCCTTCAGATACGATCGCGGTTGGCTCTCTCAGGCCTTCGGGCATCGCGGAACTATCGCGGTCTAGTGCGCGATAAAACCTTCCTGCGAGCCTTAGGAATTTCTTGTAGGAAACCCGCAACATTTCCTATACAAGAAATCCCGTGATCGCTGCTCGAATGATAGAAAGAAAAAGAGAGAGAGAGAGAGAGAGAGAGAGAGAGAGAGAGAGAGAGAGAGAGAGGTGGCGTCCTTCGAGCGTAAGACTCATTGAAATGAGTTAAAAAGTTGGAAAAAAGTGATGCTCGAAGGAATACGATTGGTGATCGGGGTACTTTGCCAATAATCTCGGATCCCCGCACGGACTCTGGTGTTAACCAGTCGACGTGTGCGTCTCCCGATATAATTACATCAGCCACTCAGGCAATCTTCAAATACTTTAATGACCCATTGATTCGATGATATCGTCATGGAACACATATCGTAACCAACTATCCCGATACTTCCTCCTTTCAACTCGCCTCAATCCTCGGAGTCTTCGAAGACCCGTTTGGACATCATCAAAGCCCATTAAAAACCATCACACAGAGCCAAGTCAGACGTTCAACGTTCAAGCGTCTGTAACGGATCGCAGCAAAAGTTACAACCAAAAGCCTGTGCGCTAACGTATACATAGAAGATCCTTGAAGGACCTCTGCAGGGAGGTGTAATTGCCGGATAATTTTACGGGCGTTGGTTCGTTCGCTCATTGTGCAAACGGGTAAACGAATTTCATTCCTGCGCTTGGAAAAGTTTCTTTCTCGCAACGACGACTGGCCAATTTAGGTGATTGGCTTCACGCCAAAAAACGATAAAATCTCGCGTTTTCTCGTTTTTTTTTTTTTTTTTTTTTTTCCCCCCTTTCTTTCCATTTTGCACTCGGACCGAGTCCCCAATTCAACTTAGGCTTCGCGATAATTCACCGTGGCGTTCGCGGTTGAAAGAGGAAAAAGTCGCTAATCGGGGTGTTTTTTTTTTTTTTTCACACATTCTATAGACAAGCTCGTGCGTTTGTGTATTGGGATAAGGACGGAATGACCGTATTGAGAGATCGAAAAAAAAAAATCTGCAGTTCTCTTTTCGAAATCTCTTTTCGCGTCCTTGGTTGTGGAACTGAACGAAAGGCGCGTGCGAGAGACAGGCGGGGGTCTCTCTCTCTCTCTCTCTCTCTCTCTCTCTCTCTCTGTCTCGCTTTCTTTGGATTTTAACGCTCTCGAGTCACGTGTATCTCACGTTCGATCGGATCTATGTATTTCGATCGCTATGAGACACTATGCGCCACACGACGGATCAATTCTGGCGCACCATAACGCAATTATATTCGTACACACGCTCCAGATCCATTGAATCGATTGTGTGCGACACGGGAATCGGAAAGTTTTGGTTTCCCCCCCCCCCCCCCTTTTTTCTTTTATGGCAATTGTTCCACGTAATCATTTATGTGTGCGGGCATCAACAAAATGGCATGTGACTTATCGTGCGATGAGAAACGAGCAATTGAACATGTCAGGCAGTTTGATGCATTCGAAGCGTGAAAAAGTAAGCTTGCGATGCTGTGGCCCTGGTTGTACATCACTCGCGGTAATCACCGTTGATTCGGTTTATGATGAGGAGGAATATGTAACTATAACGGCAACTGGCTCTACGATAGAAACCGTTACGAGCCAAGGCTACCGGGGTCAGGAGAGATTCAGTCGCTGTGGCTCTCGTGTTCGCGTTGTGAACTTGACAGTACAGATAAACAGTGGGAACATCAATCGTGACGGTCAATCCGGCCTGTTCTACATCTCTGGTCACAAGTATAATATATACCAGTCATTCTAGCCCCCCCCCCCCCTTTTTTTTTCTGCAATCTTCTGCAGAATTTATTTTGCTTTTGGAAAAGGTTCAGAGGTAAATTCAAGCTGGTGGGACGTGGGGAAGTCGGAGCTTCAGTCGCTATTTTGGAAAACACGTTTTATGAAATATCTCGTGAGACGTGCATCGTACGACAAAAATAGCGGAGACCTTTTTTTTGCAGATAATAAAGATGTCTGGAACTTTTATTCGAATCTTTTTCCGGTTAAGTGCATGGTTTTTTTTTCATTTACAGCGCGGCAAACTTTTCCAAACATGGCTATTGCTAAATATATATTTAGTATATTTGTATATATATTTAACGGTTGATGTAACAGTAAAAGGAGTGATGTTTGGAAAAGTTTGCTGCGCTATAAATACAAAATCATGCACCGTACGGGAAAAAGTTTCCGATAAAATTTGCGGAGAATTTCATTATTTAGAAGAAAGGTCTTCACTGTTTTTATCGTACGATTCACAGTTCACGAGATATTTGATGAAACGTTTTTTTTTCCAATATGGCGGCTGAAGTTCGACTCCCTCGCGTTTCGCTAACGCGAATTTACATTCAAGGGACACGCGCCTGAAACTTTTCCAAAAGGAAAAATCAATTCTGCAGAAGATTGTACTGTGAGCCTACTTATTTGGCTAGAATGACTGAACTAGAATAGAAGATCGTCTTATGCTGTTCGGCCTGACTGTCGGAATTCTATTTATACATATCGGATGTTTGGGGAGATCAACGAGATTGTGATCCTGACCATTTTTTTGCTGTCTCATAGAGGAAGCTTCGTTTCGGTGATAATTTTTTGTGTTTTCCAATACTAATGTATTCAAAATGTGCCAAAATATCGAGGAATCACAATTAAGAAAAAGATCCGGATGTATACGTATGTATATCGAGGGCTTAAGACCAAAAGGGCGTAACCCACTGTTTTTCGACTTTTCATTACCTTACTGCCATAAGGGCGTATCCCCAACTTTAACACGGAAGTTCCATAAGAACAAAATTAATCAGCCTACAGCCAGAAGGGCGTAAGCCCACTACAATACTGCCAGAAAGGCGTAAGCCACGAAAAATAAAAACAAGTGACTTACGCCCGTCTGGCAGATCATTGATCATTTTTTTTCCGGATTTAAATCGCCTGATTACAGCCAGACGGGCGTAACCCTCTTTTTTTTTATTTTTCGTGGCTTACGCCTTTCTGGCGGATAACCGGTCAGTTTTTTCCGAATTTCGATCGTCTATTTACTGCCAGAAGGGCGTTACCTCGAAAAAATTGAAAACGTGATGTATGTAAGATGCTGGCCAGTTTTCCATCTTTCTGGCCAGTTGATGGCCAGTAAACTGTCGAGTTCCAGACTAGGTGTGTAACGCAAATCTGTTCAGTGCCAGTCTTGGCAGACTGACGAGTTGCTGGTCAGAAAAACTCGGCAGTTGCTGGTCAGGAAACTATTTGCTATTTGTTAATATTTTTTAATGCGAAATATAAAGAAAAACGAAATATATCATTTGCAAAATGGTTGCATGCGCATATTTAGTCGTTGTCGCATAATAGTCGAAATTTTCAAATTTTTCAAAATTAAATTTTTTTTTTTAATTTCAAATTTTTCAAATTTTTCAATATTTTCAAATTTTTCAAATTTTTCAAATCTATTCAACATTTTCAAAATTTTACACACACACACACCCACACACGTCGCACACAAACACATCACGTTTTCAATTTTTTTGGGGTAACGCCCTTCTGGCAGTAAGTAGACGATCGAAATTCGGAAAAAACTGACCAGTTATCCGCCGGAAAGGCGTAAGCCACGAAAAATAAAAAAAAGAGGGTTACGCCCGTCTGGCTGTAATCAGGCGATTTAAATCCGGAAAAAAATGTTCAATGATCTGCCAGATGGGCGTAAGCCACTTTTTTTTATTTTTCGTGGCTTACGCCTTTCTGGCAGTATTGTAGTGTGGGATTACGCCCTTCTGGCTGTATTTCAAAATTACAAAATTTTACATTACAAAATTACAAAATTACAAAATTACAACATTACAAAATAAAACAAAATTAATCAGCCTGTAGGCTGATTAATTTTGCTCTTATGGAACTTCCGTGTTAAAGTTGGGGATACGCCCTTATGGCAGTATAGTCCGTTTTTTGTGGGTTACGCCTTTCTGGTCCTAAGCCCTCGATATGTATGTATATGTATGTATGTGTAGGTATTCCGCTATGCGGAATTGAATCGTTTTAAACTCGATAACCGATTGAACTACAGCGCTGCAATTTCGCAGTCAAGTAAAGCACAAGCCCATTATTAACGGTAATTTTTATACAAATAGGATGACTGAACCAGTGAATGAACACCTACCAGTGAATGAACAGGCTTAGTATTTTAATTAAACGGCAGAGATATGATTTTATTATTATGAAGAATTTTATATTTATAATGAAGTGAAAATTCTGAGAAAACATCTAGCAGTGATATTATTTGACGCTGTGAAAGATTTGCGATGCTATGGATTTTTTTTTCGTACTTGGGGCGCATATTCATAAGAGACAGCGATGTCGTTATAACCATCTGACTGTGCATCGAATACCGGAATATTCCATATCACCTGGATAAATCTTTTTAAAATATATGTAATAATTTTTTCAACGTTATACATTGCTAAGCTTCAATTATATTAATGAATTTTTGGTCAAAAACCCAATATTGTTTGCGATATAATGGCCGTTTATTCGCTGGTCCAGCTTTTTAACCAATTTCCAGTGATTGAAGGAGCGTTGAAAAGGCTTTTCATAACCTCAAAACGCACGAGTATGATATAATATTAGTAGTTCTATTGTACGTTCATTCACTGGAAAGATACTAAGAGTTCATTCATTGGAATTTTTGTTCATTCACTGGGGAATTGGTAATTTCGTTCATTATAATTTTTTTAATACAAAATCCTTGCGAACAGGGCACTTAAAATATTTTTTTTTTTATATTATGTGAAAATTGTTCTATAAGATCTAATTGACTCATAAAGAAATTCGTAATAAGTTAAATTATACGGCTTTATCGAAATAGAAAAAAGGCTTATGCGTTCATTCACTGGTTCAGTCACCCTACATACAGTGACTCAGACTTTTTGTTATTTGTAATTTTTCAAAAAAATGGTCGTACTCACTCCCAACTTTCCCAAATTTTGCGATATCGTGTTAATTTTTTAAAAAAATATACATGACAATAGATTATCATTAAAGGACAGTTGGTATCGAATTTGGCTAAAATCGATGAAGGGATTCGGATTTAATTGAATTTTCAATTTTTCAAAAAAAAAAAAAAAAAAAAAAAATGGGTGTACTCGCTCTAACTTCTGTAAATTATGAGATATCGTGCTAAGTTTTTTTTTTTTTTATCACGAGATTATCATTGAAGGACTTTTGTTATTGAATTTGACAAAAAAATCGATCGAAGCGTTCAGATTTTATGAAATTTTCTATTTTTCGAAAAAAAAAAAAAAAAAAAACGTCTGAATCGCTTCAACTTTTCCAAATGCTGCGATAAGCAAAATTTCCCCTACGAAAACCGCTACTACAACGCTGCAATTTCGCAGTCAAGTAAAGCACAAGCCCATTATTAACGGTAATTTTTATACAAATACATACAGTGACTCAGACTTTTTGTCATTTGTAATTTTTCAAAAAAAAATGGTCGTACTCACTCCCAACTTTCCCAAATTTTTCGATATCGTGCTAATTTAAAAAAAAATATACATGACAATAGATTATCATTGAAGGACACTTTGTATTGTATCGAATTTGGCTAAAATCGATGAAGGGATTCGGATTTAATTGAATTTTTAATTTTTCAAAAAAAAAAATGGGTGTACTCGCTCTAACTTCTGTAAATTATGAGATATCGTGCTAAGTTTTTTTTTTTTTTTCATCACGAGATTATCATTGAAGGACTTTTGTTATTGAATTTGACAAAAAAAATCGATCGAAGCGTTCACATTTTATGAAATTTTCTATTTTTCGAAAAAAAAAAAAAACGTCTGAATCGCTTCAACTTTCCCAAATGCTGCGATTTGCAAAAATTTCCCCCAAATTCAGTGAAGCCCCGCACACGAACAATAAAATCATCAATTGATACGAATTCGACGTTGACTATTTCGGTATAACATATACGATTTATTACGGGGTCGGATTACCGCAGCGTGAGACGAACGAGTGTCGAAAATACAATTTGATTTCAAATCTTCATGCTGGGACGAGAGTACACACACCCCGGTAGTGTTAAGGCCGGATCCTGCTTTGGAAGGTCAAAAAATTCGTTTTTTTTTCCCCTAAATCGATAGATAGACTATCCAAGAATATATTCACAAAGTTACACATGACAATTCGAAGTATTTTCGGTGATACGAAGCCGAACGCAGAGGGGCGTCGACCAGGTTTGCGCGTTATTGAAAACTTTAAGGAGGTATTATCGAAACTTCAGAGTCAAAATAGTGTTTGGATTTTCTCCTAAATTTTTATTTTTAAATAGTGACTAAAAAAATTATTTTAATTTTTTATTACTAATATGCTTGTGTTTTGAACACTTTAATTGTTAGGAAAAAATTTTTTCATAAGAAAAGACTTGCATGATTCTAGCGGTTATATGGCGAAGAAGGTTAGGTGGCAACATCGCTTAGCGGAAGAATGCGTGTGTCGTGTGTCAGAGTTGTATGGGTGCGTGCGTGAAGCATGTGAACCTAACCTCACTTATTTTGTGATCGAACCGCAAATGGTGAAATTATTTCACTGCTTATTTTTTGCATTTATTTTTCAAGTTCCGATCTATATATATATATATATATATATATATATACATATATATAGACACACATATATGCGTGCGATAGTTTGAGTTGGTTATGCGGCGTTGCCAAATTTATTTTCAATCAGCTCGTATAGTCCGTCGCGTTCAGAAACCAGTGCGATTAACTCGATATTTCTCTTTTATTTCATCGGTAATCCTACATTTAAAGTACATCAATTTATTACCTGTAATCCAATGTTGCATGTGTTCGTTTTTCATCAACGAAAGTTGGAATATCACGCAGAAAAAAATAAAAAACCTAACCTTGGTACCCCTCACGCCATAAGACATGTGTTAAAAGTATACAAAAATTGTGATTTTGAAATTAAATATCTCAGTTTCGAAACGGTAAATCGTTGTGAAATTTCACCACAAGTTGGATTTTGCTCTGAATTTCGTGTTCACAAAATTTCACGCAGCTAAGTTGGAAAATAATTTTCACGTGAGAAACGATAATACCTCCTTAAAGCGTGTTTTCTCGAGTTTTCATTTTTTTCGATTCTTCTGAATTGGCGGGCGTGATGGCAAAACAACTAAACGGACCCCTATCGACTCGAACCAAAGTTTTTGTTCTCTTCAGTATTGAATTCTCCTCTGAGTGAACCAACAAAATTGTTAAAAAAACGTATTTTTAAATAACTTTTACAGCGCGTCAAAGTGATTTTTTTTTTTTTTTTGAAAATACATATATTTTTTCGGAAAGGGCCTCATTGCTGTGCAGTTTATTATTGTATTTGCTTGAAAAAAAAATTATTTTTATACCTCAAATACATAAGAAAAGATACCCCAAAGTTCACTGGGCTAAGTTGTTTTTTTACCTTCCAAAAAAATTCTCGAAAGCTTTTTTTTTTTTGGTCTTCTAAAGCAGGATCCGGCCTTAAGAGCTATGAGACTTCCGCAAAGTTAAACTAGCACGATAGCCGAATTTGTCGTGTTCGGGATTTGCAAGTATATTTTGGATTTAACCGTGGATATGAATATCAAAAAATTTATATACGTGTGCCGGTCTTTCGTTGGGTTTGCGAGAGCAACACGGGGCCGCGAATGCATCACGAGTGGAGAAACGTGCAGCTCGCGCGGTCGCGACGCAGGCAGGTTCGAAGCCCGCGGTTGCGCACGTCATTACGAGTCGGTCTGTATATACCTCAGTGACCCGTGAATGTTTGTCGACCGCGGCGAACCAGCCACAGAGCCACGTTCACCAACGTGGATTTATTTTTTTCTTTTTGCTTTCTTTCTTTTTTTTTTTCTTTTTTCTTTTTTCAAACTCTGTTCTCGCTTTTGCCTTGCCGAGGGAAAGGCGTGGCGGCGGCCGCGGCCTCTCGTAATCCCCCGGCATTCCGTGCTCCCAATCGTATCAACGAAATTCGTTAATAATTTCAAAGCAACGCGGATCATTCGGATTTTCAAAAGCGTCCTCGCATAAGCGAGCCATAGTCACGCGATTCAGGACACCCAAAAACCCAAATCCAAGTCCCAAAAAAAAAAAAAAACTTTGCGTAAATGTATCCTTAATCGATAAGGATTGTTTTGTTTTTTTTTTTTTTTAATTCAAAATTCGGTGAAACGAAACTCTAAATTAAAAAAAAAGCCTCGAAAGAAATGAATTTTGAAATTAAAAAAAAAAAAGAAAATTCTTTCATGAATTCGACCTGCGATCCCCAACTTTTGTTGCGTATCATTGTTTTTCTTCCCGAGGCAAATAGTTACGGAGATATGGGGGGCTTGAAAAATAAAAACGTATTCCGGTAAACATTTAATTCAACGTATTGATTCGAAAATTCAGGGTGGAAATAATACGAACTCTCCGATGATAAATTGTCAAAAAGTTACGAATTATTCGTCAATAAAAATATTTTCTTAATTAACGGAGAAAAATGATTCCACATGCACGCATTTGTCGTATGAATTGTTCATATTCATCATAATCGTATGGATCATAATATGTATATTGCGAAAGGAAGTATGAAGTGTACAGAGTCAGGGAAAGCTGTAAAGTGTTGCGTGAAAGCACCCACGCTCCGTCACGCCAAGTTTAATGCTTTCCTCGTCGAAACTACGAAAAATAAAGCAGCTACTAGCTTTGCACCTCTCTCTCTCTCTCTCTCTATATATATATATATATATATTAGGGTGTGCGGTAAAAAAACAATTTTTTTTTTCGGTTGCATCCACCAAAAAAAGTTGAAGTAAGGTAAAAAAAGAAGAATCCTAAAACGTGGGGCCAAAAAAAAAAATTATTTCGAACGGCGCATTGCATTTGAATATTTTCCATAAGAATAAGACAGGAAAATATTGGGATTTCTGAATGTCGTGGTGCAACTCGTCAGAAAATAAATCACACAAAGATGTCATTAACATATTCTCATGGAGAATCGAATTCCCTACAAAAAAAAGTTCTTACGAAAAATTAGCTCGGAACAACCGTTCGAGCGGTACATAACGCGAATGAATATAGTGAAAATAACGCTGTCTGAAATTGAATTGATAGGAAAAAA
Source organism: Rhorus exstirpatorius (assembly GCA_963564615.1). Taxonomy (NCBI): domain Eukaryota; kingdom Metazoa; phylum Arthropoda; class Insecta; order Hymenoptera; family Ichneumonidae; genus Rhorus; species Rhorus exstirpatorius. Next base: position 50,581,692 of record OY751313.1, read on the forward strand.
AAAAAAAAAATTCAAAAGGCTGTAAAAATCGAATTTTTCGCTTTACGAAAAAACTTTTCGGGGGTTTTTTTGTAGAGAATGTTCTGCTCTAACATAGGGTGACTGAACCAGTGAATGAACACCTACCAGTGAATGAACAGGCTTAGTATTTTAATTAAACGGCAGAGATATGATTCTATTATTATGAAGAATTTTGTATTCATAATGAAGTGAAAATTCTGAGAAAACATCTAGTAGTGATATTATTTGACGCTGTGAAAGATTTGCGATGCTATGGATTTTTTTTTCGTACTTGGGGCGCATATTCATAAGAGACAGCCATGTTGTTATAACCATCTGACTGTGCATCGAATACCAGAATATTCCATATCACCTCGATAAATCTTTTTAAAAGATATGCAATAATTTTTTCAACGTTATACATCGCTAAGCTTCAATTATATTAATGAATTTTTGGTCAAAAACCCAATATTGTTTGCGATATATGGCCGTTTATTCACTGGTCCAGCTTTTTAACCTATTTCCAGTGATTGAACGAGCGTTGAAAAGGCTTTTCATAACCTCAAAACGCACGAGTATGCGTACGCATCTCTGGTTCCATTGTACGTTCATTCACTGGAAAGATAAGAGTTCATTCATTGGAATTTTTGTTCATTCACTGGGAAATTGGTAATTTCGTTCATTATAATTTTTTTTTTACAAAATCCTTGCGAACAGGGCACTTCGAATATTTTTTTTATATTCTGTGAACATTGTTCTATAAGATCTAATTAGCTCATAAAGAAATTCGTAATAAGTTAAATTATACGGCTTTATCGAAATAGAAAAAAGGCTTATGCGTTCATTCACTGGTTCAGTCACCCTACTTGCATGAAATTGTTCTCAAAATATTTCTCTTATACAAAAAAAATCAAGTACAGCAAAAAATATAAAAGAAACGACGTTCATCATTGATCGTGTTTAGAAAAGCTTTATTCAATGAATTTGGTTTAATAAGATAGAATAGGTTTTTTTTTACATTATAATGCTCAATAATCATCGTTTCTTTTTTTTAAGAGTCTGTTTGTTGCAATTAGGGTATTTCTATCGATAATTTTGCACTATGCCCAATAAATATTGTAGCTGCTCTTCGTTATTTGTTAACGAACCGTTATATGCTTCTATCAAAGCGACGTTGTTAGAGCAGAACATTCTCTACAAAAAAAACCCCCGAAAAGTTTTTTTTCGTAAAGCGAAAAATTCGATTTTTACAGCCTTTTGAATTTTTTTTTTTTTTCCCTATCAATTCAATTTCAGACAGCGTTATTTCCACTATATTCATTCGCGTTATATTCCACATGAACGGTTGTTACGAGCTAATTTTTCGTAAGAACTTTTTTTGTAGGGAATTCGATTCTCCATGAGAATACGTCAATGACATCTTTGTGTGATTTTTTTCTGACGAGTTGCACTACCCACATTCAGAAATCCCAATATTTTCCTGTCTTATTCTTATGGAAAATATTCAAATGCAATGCGCCGTTCGAAATAATTTTTTTTTGACCTCCCGTTTTAGGATTCTTCATTTTTTTACCTTACTTCAACTTTTTTTGGTGGATGCAACCGAAAAAAAAATTGTTTTTTTTCCGCACACCCTAATATATATATATATATATATATATATATATATATATATATATATATATCTCAATCTCTCTTTTAACTCTTATCCCTGAGAAACTTTGAGTACCCAAGAGTTTCAAGTTCGTAGGAACAATTACAAACACAAATTTTCGTCTCTATGTTACAGATGGCAACGACACGAGCAAGCTTGAATCCGATATCAATCTTGATAATTTTCATGACGATATGCGCGCTGAACGAAGCGTCCGTAACGACCGCGAAGCGAGAAGGTCACGTGACGAGGAACGAGGAAACGAGCGAGAATCATAAAAGTTCACGTCCGTCGATACATTCGAGCCCGAATTCATTGATATTCGACGACGAGGACATTGCGACGATGACGAAAAAGAAAATTTCCCACCGACTGATGGGCGGTCACGTGAGATACGAGACAACGACCGTATCGTCGTTGATCCGAAATTCCGAACGTAGCGAGACCGCTAACAGCGACGACAGCGACGAGACGGACGAGGCCGAGTGGGACGATGGTTTTATCGTTTCGTCAGCGGGCAATGGCAAAGAGAGGATAACCGGAAAAAATAAGAGCAGCAAAAACGACGAGGACGACGACGACGACGAGAAGAAGACGCTGTCGCAACAGGTTAAAGAGGGCAAATACGGACTTATACAGAACGAGATATATTCATCGAGGCCAAAGAGGCCGGGTATAATAAGTTATCTGTCGAATCCGGAAGTACCGAGGGACAATGCCAGGAATCTCGGTGGCCTGGACGAGGAGGAGATCTGGCTCGCTGAGAATCATTTGCTCGTTTTGCGTGGCGGTAAATTTCCCGAGGATGAGAAAGAACGGGAACAGAGCGGGGAAAACCCGTTGGCATGGTCACCGATCGACGATTATACGGCACCGAAGAGACAGGTCAGGATACCCGCCAGACCGAAGATACCACCGCCGTTTCCGGTACAGCTAATCGAAAACGGACCCGTACGCTACATCGGCACCAATGAAACAGCGAACAATCGCGAAAACGAGAAGACAACGAAAAGTTACGGCAACGTAACGACGGAACTGACGAGCAAGGAGCATTCAACGAGAACGATAATCGATGATCCGCAAAGTCCCAAAACGAAATTGGGTCATGTGCCATCGCGCAACGATGGAATAATCGGACCATTTTATCCGGCTCTACCGGCGGGTGCCGTTTTCGTCGTACCGCCGCGCAATAATTCGGATTACGACGAGGACGATCAATCGATATATTATCCTCCGCCCTACAGTTTTCATTACAAACAGGACAATTCGACGCCCGTACCACCGGGTCCCCTTGTACCCGGTATAATACTTCCGCCGCCGCCCGATTTCTTCGCACCGATCGAGGAAAACGACGAGCCAGCGACGAGGAATGTTACGGTTAGCTACGCTAAACGACCGAGCACCCCGACAGCACCGAGAGCCAGTCAAACCTACAAACGACCCGGCAATTCAAGTGCCAAGCAGTCCTACAAAGCAACCGCTACGCCCGGAACAGTCGCCAAGACCACGACGATTAAATACACCTCGCGCGGTGCCTCATCATTCACCATGAAACCCGTTAGCCTGATGAAGTACAAGACCACGACGGGACGTACTTACGAGAAGTCAACGCGCGTACGGGAGAAGAATACGCCGAGCCTGCTGGACGCGACAACAGCGTCGATCGATTCGGCAACGAATCGCGAGATTGCGGAATTTACAAGATTTAAAGCAGCCAGCCCGGAGCCGAATTCCGTGGCCGACGAAACAACGAGAGATTCAACGACCCGCTGGATTCCCAGTTTCAGCGCTAGGCCCGTACCGCTCGTTACGTATTACTCGACCTCGACACCGTCGTCCATCGACGAAACGATCGAGGCTACTCCAGCTTATGCTAATAGCGTTCTTACAACGGGAAAACAACGCGGCACCACCAATCACGCGTCTTACTACTTTTACGAGGAGACGAGCGAAGATCCCAGCGTCGTTACGACGACTTCCGTTCCAGCGAATCGTTATCGGGCAACCACCGAAACACCCTACCGCGGTATACGGCCTGTCTCGCGAGAGCAGAGCAAACAGCAACACCGGGAGGAAGAAAAAAAATCCTACTACGAGGCGGAGATTGCAGCGATTCAGCGTACACCAAAAGCATACGCGCCCGAGTCACGAAAAACCGTTACGAAAACTTCCAAACGCTTCGATCACGGCAATTCCGTATCTACAACGAATTCCGTGATACCCGCGACGAGAGCCAATGAGCAGCAGCGAATAATCGTGGAATCATCGGTCCCGTATTACGCGGACACGACGGATAGTCCGCGCGAACAATTTCAAGGTTATCATACGACGACCGAGACGCCAATTTTCTCGCGTCAATCGCCGAACGAGGAGCGCTACGATTACGATCGCGGGACAAAGCCAGAGCCAATTTATCAATATAGTTACGTGTCATCGGATTATCTCAAGCGTGAACAGCAGCAGCAGCAGCAGCGGCAGGAGAATTATTACGAGCCCGTGAGGGATGAAAAATCGTATTACGGCGAGGCTGGTGCGTCACGGTCGACCTTGAGACCGGAAACGTTCGACGAGTGGCAGGACATACGGGTGGACGATGGTCAGCGTTACGATTACGTGGATAAACTGCCGGAACTGGAGCCGGAACGCGAGAAGAATACGCGATACGATGAGAATGAATTTTCGTATGAAACGACAACGGCCAGGCCGATCAACGTTCCAACGGCGAATCCACGCGAGGCTTATTACACGAGACAGGAGGAACAGCTGTTGGACGACGTTACGAGGGAATATTTTACGAATTTCGGCAAAAAGCTCAGGGACGAGAGCACAACCGTAACAACGCCGATCTATGAAAAAACGAGAATCGCTACGGCGAGGCCCGTTTATACGGAAATCGCTGGCCCATACGGGTCCGGCGATGATTACGAAAATTTACGACAGGTATACAGAGGTCCGAGGGTAAGAGTGCATTACGGCGATCAGTCGCAGAGACCGTACTCGCTGAATGACGATACGCGTGTCAATTACAAGGATCCATTGCCGGCTATCGAGCCCGAAAGCGAATGGATACCCGGCTACAGTCCCGAATCGCCGAAAAATCCTCAATTGCAGAATTATCAGCAGCTGCATCGCGCGCAAACGATCAATAACGAGTACGATCAGCGCAATTTACCGGTTGCGGATTTTTCGCGTATCCGAAATTACGGCGGACAGGGAATAATCGAAGGAACGAACGATTCACCGACGAACTTTGTGCCGATCGGTGACTCGAGGGACGAAGCACGACGCAATTATGCCAGCACGAGGCCTGTCTCGCTGGACGGTGACACGGACGTTAATTATCGCGAACCGAGACCGCCTATCAATCCGGATGCCGAATACATCGATCCGTCGATAATACAGGGAAACGGGAACAAGAATCTGGACAAGGCTTCGTACTTTGCTTACAGATTGCCGGGTGATGGCGGTCATTTTTATTTCCTGACACCGCGGGCGATAAGCCCGAGACAGGATGTGAACGGTGGTTATGTTTATCCGAGGGCCAGGGGCAGAAGCTTTACGAGACAAAGGAGACGCGATAGCCGAAATTCTTGAAAGAGATTCAACGACGAATGATGAAACTTTTGTTCGTTTCTTTTTTTTTTTCGGGGGTCTTGTAACTTTGCTGCGGTAGATGGCAATCGGGGCGAGATGCCATAACGATTAATGATAATTGTTTCGATGCGGATAATAATTGTTACGAGTTTCATGCTGCGTTTTTGCTGTATCCAGCGCTAATCGCGCATAGACTATTTATTGCTTGTAAATACGTTGCGACTGAGTTAATTATCCATAGTATTGTGTATCTGATGCTTGATTAACGCGATCCCTCGTCTACGGCTAGACCTGCTAACGGGCGACCCCCCGGGGCACGGCTCTGTAGCCATTCGTTATTGTTCTCTCGTATGTGTGTGTGTGTGTGTTTGCGTTATTGTCTGTGATTAATGATTTTTAAACGTATGTAATTAAGCGTTCGAACATTCGACGCAATTGTCGCAGGCTCGTTAAAACCGGCGGGTTTTGTACATTCGAACGCAGGGTCACTGATACTTCGGGCGCTGATAAAATGGCAGTCTCGGGACTGGGTTTTTTTTTTTTTGGCTGAAGAGCCCCATTGTGACTTTTCGTTTTTCAATAAATGTACCCCCCCGCGTATTTATAGTTTTTTTTTCCTCCACCCCTCCCATTGGATATAATTATATTCGTTGCTTTTATTTTTCTTTGGACAAGCATGGGGGAGATTGCAAGAAAGAATTTTTATGCTCAGGTTATCGTGTATATCGGTAAATTGTAAGATAAATGTGAACGTATATGTACCATCAAGTATATATAAAAGAAAACAAAAATTACTTGCTGAGTTCTACTCTTCTGAGTTCTACGAGTTCTACAACTTCTTGTTTGAACCATACGATTATGTGAACTCAGGTTATAGTAAACCATGGATTAAATTCAACTGGGTCGTTCCACGGTACGTTTGTAATCGGAGCTTATGTAAACCTATGACCGATTGCAGTTAACTTTCCTACTTTCCGTAGGAACTTGCACCGGGATTGGCTACTTGCAATTCTTAAAGGAAAAAGAGCGTATGGATATATATATATATATACTTTTTTTTTCGTCATTCGACGAGGAAGCCATTGAAACGGAAAAAAGACGATATCAAAATATGAAAAAATGAAAAAAAAAGCAAAGCAAAAGGGCGCAAACGCGGGAGATATGCCCTTAGCTATTAAAAAAAATTGGATCAATTAATACCAAAAGGGCTTAGTCGTTAAACATTTTTAATTCTTTTTTAAAAGTTGTGTCTTCTGTCAGTGTCAAAATATTCTGCTTAAGGTTGTTGCGACGATACTTCAAAATGATGCCATGCAGATCAAATTTTTCCACAATGTATACAATTATTTTGCCTACGTTCCTGTAAAACTTGGGTACGATTCACAGTACCGTTTTTGAGAAAAAAAAAATTCGGAAAGTTAATGCGTTTCGTAGGTTAACTGCACCTATGATAGATAAATTCTGACAATTTTTGCAGTATTTACGCAATATCTGACAAGAAAATGGTGCCAACGAGCTGAAAAATGTAATACGTTTTAAGAGACATCATCTGGATATTCTGTAAAAATTTCAGAATTTTTGACAGTACCGTTTTTAGAATATTTATAATGAAAGAGATATTATAATGATATTATTAATATATATATATATATATATATATATATATATATATATATATATATATATATATATATTATGTATTATAATATATAATATATTATAATAGATATTATAATATTATAATATAATTATAAAAATATTTATAATGAAAGAGATATTATAATGATATTATTAATATATACTACCGGCGAAAAGTTTCCGGACAAAAATTCGAAACACTTCCGTGACGGTTTTTCGTGCCATTTCGCCGGTAGTTGGGCTAGCCCAATTTAACCAACGCCGTTTTGAAGGGAAGGGTTTCACCTTCAATTTGGTTTTTTTAAAAATATTTCTCTGATTTTTTTTACAGTCAGCACTGATTTTTGAAAACAACCATTTTTTGTCGTTTTTTTAAACTGTTTTAAGTGGACCCCGTTTCTAGTAAAAATGTTTTTTATGCATTTCTTCGAGAGTAATCATAAAGGGGGAAGTCCAAGCTTCAATTTAATTTTTGAGAAATTTTCCTACGATTTTTTTTCCAAAGATTTTTCGTTTTTCCCGAAAAAATGGATAATTTGAAAATTGCTCCGAAGTACGAAAACTATGAGGTTTACATTGAAACCTCAAGAGGGTGAAAAGTTGTATTAGGTTCTGCTTAATTGACCAGAATTTTTTCAGACTTTTTTTTTCCGAAATTTTTTTTCCATTCATTGACGGTCGCAGCTTGATTAGTCTAAACACCAATCAATACCAACTATTATTGTCCCTTAGCCCATACACGCATGGAGTTTCGACCCGATAGCTTAAAATTTATAAAAGTTAGCAGTTTTTTTGAAAAATTCAAAATTTCATTAAATTTATACCCTTCGATGGTTTGTCGCCAAATTTAATACCAACCATCCTTGTCCCCTAACCTAGATATATATAAAGTTTCGACCGGATAGCTAAAAATTTACAAAAATTAGCAGCACAGATTTTTTTTTTTTGAAAAATTCAAAATTTCATTAAATCGTCACTCTTCGATGGATTGTCACCAAATTCAATACAAACCAACCTTGTCTCCTACTCTAGATATGTACAAAGTTTCGACCCGATGGCTAAAAATTTACAAAAGTTAGCAGTACAGATTTTTTTTTTGAAAAATTCAAAATTCTGTAATATTTGAAATTTTCGAGTAATTTTGACAAAATTTGGGAAAAAAAAAGTCTGAAAAAATTCTGGTCAATTAAGCAGAACCTAATACAACTTTTCACCCTCTCGAGATTTCAATGTAAACCTCATAGTTTTCGTACTTCGGAGCAATTTTCAAATTATCCATTTTTTCGGGAAAAACGAAAAATCTTTGGAAAAAAAATCGTAGGAAAATTTCTCAAAAATGAAATTGAAGCTTGGACTTCCCCCTTTATGATTACTCTCGAAGAGATGCATAAAAAACATTTTTACTAGAAACGGGGTCCACTTAAAACAGTTAAAAAAAACGACAAAAAATGGTTGTTTTCAAAAATCAGTGCCGACTGTAAAAAAAATCAGAGAAATATTTAAAAAAAAAACCAAATTGAAGGTGAAACCCTTCCCTTCAAAACGGCGTTGGTTAAATTGGGCTAGCCCAACTACCGGCGAAATGGCACGAAAAACCGTCACGGAAGTGTTTCGAATTTTTGTCCGGAAACTTTTCGCCGGTAGTGTATATATATATATAATGTATTATATTATATAATATATTATATATATATTATTATATATATATTAATATAATATATATATATATATTATGTATTATAATATATAATATATTATAATAGATATTATAATATTATAATATAATTATAAAAATATTTATAATGAGCGGCGCAACATTGTATCGTCGATGCATCCCCCGCCCGCTCCTATGGCTGAGTAATCAGCACAACAACCTTAAGAAGGTTCACTGGGGTTTGCGGGAGGTGAAGAGGGTCGGCGAAAATTCTGTACAGGTTTTTTCGTGCTAGCTACACTTTTTTACACTTTTCTTACACTTTTTACACTCGCCCGATAGGAGGTGTAAATTTCTAGCGAAAAGTCTGGTAAAAGTGTAGTAAATTTAAAAGTAAGCGTAGTAAATTTAAAGTAAATTTTTAGTGAAAAATCTGATAAAAGTGTAGAAAGTGTAGCTAGCACGAGCAAGCCTTGTGCTTGTACATGAGCCGACGGCAATGCAGCTAACTGTGAAAATAATTTATCATTGAATCGGAAAATCATGGAATTGAGATGAATAAAGTAACGATAAATGAATGCTCAATCCTTTTTGATGGTTTAGGATCTATAAAAGTTATTTTCGATGATATAAATGAAAGAAATTTGATTTTACAGTCTACATAAATCGCAAAGAAGTCTTGCAACAAGGCGCGTATTTCTTACGGTTGATACACCGTCAAGTGCCACAGGCACCAGAGAACAGTCGAGCTGTCAAGAAAATTGCGCTCTAAGCCTAAACCAACTGCTCCGGCTCTACAGCGATATTGTCATGCTCATCTCCTCTTTGCATCCCTTTACTGCGAATAACTATGAATTCCGTGGGTTCATTGAAGACTATTCATAAATTAATTAAACAATAAATCTGATTTTTTTCGTGCTGCTTTATTCACCTATACTGGAATAATATTTTTAAAAAAATTTCTCTACATTTTCTCCGGTGTTATAAAGGTGAAAAAAATCGCAATTTCCCTCGTCAGAAATTAAATTTTCATGTGAACGGTGTAGGTGAAAATTTCCGAAATAATTCGCAGGCACATTTCTGCAGTAGTAGTGAATATCTGATAAAAAAAAAAATTCAGATTTACCGTTTAGATTTCGATAAAAATTGGTGTACGGATCGATTGTGATCGAAACTTTACTCGGTTTTGCGAGCGAGACAAAATAATGGGTAAGCGATGTGCAAATTTCTGATTTGCACGCTTTTTTTTTTACGGAATGCGGTTTTAACAATGCAAAGATACCGCAGACTGCGGAGTTTCGTGACTGTTTGAAGAATACGGTGGGTATTAACGAGTTTTTTAAGCCTAAAAATTGAAAAATGCTAGAAAATCCGAAGCCGTTCTTCGTTTGACGCCAAATTTAGTGTTGGATTTCATTGCACTATATTCTTGCGTAGGAAAAAATTTGTCGAGCGTTTTGTATAGAGCTTGTGTAAAATAACAGTGCGTAGAATAGCGAACTCCCTAAAAAAAAATTCTACGCAAATAATTTTCAGGAAAATTAAAAATAAAACAAAAAAAAAACCATCTAATCTCAATTATGTACACCGTGACGTTGTACACTGTGAGACATTGAGAATATAGTTCGAGTGTTTGCGCTTGCGAAACTGAGCCTTAAACGTAAATCCCTTGGAATTTTAAATAACCGCGGAAATTGCAAGGGCACTAGCCGCGGAAATTGCAAATTCACTAGCCGATACAGTGGAAGCGAATCGATTCTGGTTCAATTCGAGAGACCGTAAAGGTCCGATATCAGTTTCAAGATTTAATCGTCATCGAACAATGCGAATGGAATAAATAAATAAATAAATATATATATTATCAATAAATTTTTAACTGTATTATATATATATATATAATGCAGTTAAAAGTTTATTGATACTCGTGAAAAAGACTCACCGGTGTCGATTTCTTGAATCTGCGTAGGATCGGGCAGTGGATTGTCGTGGAGCCGGAGATAAACTTCCATTGCACATTTCGCCGCTTTGAAGTAGAACGGATGAGAACGCAGAATGTCCTCTAACCTCAGAAGTCCGACGTAGGAACGCAGTGTCATTTTTCGCATACAGTACGTATGAAAGTCGAATTGATCCTCGATTATTTCCGAGAAGTGCTGCAATCCGGTGATCATCATGCGTTAGCAACATTCGAATGACGAGATGCGCGCGGATTAAATATTGATTTTCGAATCGAAAATATGTTTTACGCTTGCACAAAGCGTGTACGACGCAGCGAGAGAGAGAGAGAGATTGATTGATCGATTGATTGATTTTTTCAAATTATTCCCTAGGACGCTGTATGAATAAAATATTACAAGAGCTGAAAAACCAGAATAACGGTATACGATAGCGCAATACAATTTAATATAGAGGCAATTAAATTTAAATGACGATATTATTTCATCGATGATCAATGATGAGACAATAATAGACGAAAATAGATACAAAAAACATCATTTGCATAGGTTTTTTTTCAGTTACTCATCGTTATATAATTAATTATACCAGCTTGAAAATTGACTTTCATTTCAAACGTATATCACGTGACAGTGACGTCACAACACCCCAGTGCAGCAGCGCCTCTAGCGGTAAAATTGAGAAATTCAAGCAGCCAATCATTCCTAACCCGAAAAAAAACTTCGTAATTCGTAAATATATAGTCAATAAATAGGATTGAAACATGACTAATGTACCTGAACAATCGAAGAAAGTGTACAAATATTGTTTTGTACCATGTTGCAAAAAAAAAAAAAACTGTATTCGCTGTGTGCGATGCCATACTATAGCGTCTGGCTAGGACTTAGGGCGCTCATGGTGGCCGGAATTCGCACATTCTAACGGACAGTCAATCGTTGTCTTATAGAGCATAGCAATGGAAAAGCCACGCAAAGTTTGACACGAAAGTTTGACAGTTGTCACCCAACCCCAAAACAGAATGAAAAGTAGCGAAAAACGTATTTTAAATGTTTGTTACGGTAACACAAATTTTTTATATTGCGCTGCTGTGGTTCAACTTACCTCAAAAAAAACTATTTTATTAAAAATATTCAAATTATTGAACGTAAATAAATAATTTTAATGTTCGTACGTTTGCGTGTGTAATATTTCGTCCGTAGAGAATTTTCATATTACACCGGCACGCGGCGCCACTTGGTTCTGCGCACACAGCGAATAAACACCGGAAAAAGGGTTTATTTGCGCGTCAGGAACATCTCTGAAGCTATTCTTGACAATTTGCAGATGTCGCTTTCATGTATCCTTGATTCATCTGTTTTTAAACCTTTTCAGGACGGGGATTTTTACGTTGAAATTGGACTTTTTTTTTTACACGATATTTGTACATAATATCGAAGAATCTGTCGCGTCAAGTGCCCGACAAATTTGGTGCTCGAATTTCGACCAGTCCCGTCCTTTAAAGCTTAAGTTACAGCGTACGCTGTAATGTATATCACGCATACTCGTGGACTAATGATTTACTTTCGCGAATTTTTTCACCGACGGATATCTTATCATTTTAACACGGGTTATCCGGGGCGGATAACTATTTCCGGAAGATAACCCTGGGTAAAGAAAAAAACCGGGCATAACTTTATCCCAGTACCGAGGGGTGTTGTGACGTCACTCGGCTCGCAGAGCGCGCAAATTTCTCACAATTTTTACACCCCAAGATATAATAATTTACTTGCTCAAAGAAATTAATGCAATGTTCATTAACTTCCGAAAATATTTAACTATGACAGGATGATGAAAAAAAAAAAAAAAAAAAGGAGAAAATCGTTTACATGCGAGCTCTCTATTGTTATGGCCTTCGATAGCGATTAGGTGATTATAAAGCCGAGAATTGAAAATGGACGAGGATGGAGACGAGATCACTTCGTACGGAAGTGCGCGCCAAAAAATAGACAGACCTTGGGGAAAAAAAAATGAATTGCGGTAGGAAGCGGTTCTGCGAAGAGGAATGCGAAACGCAGGGCTTGTAGCGTGACGTGCGGAACGTTGCGAGGGAGTCGCATGTGCAAATAATTCGGTGATGTAAACAGGCGAGCTTGAGTTTGATATTTTAAAGATGGAGATGCCCAAGAAATAGAGAAAGAGTGAAAAGAATAGAGAAAAAGAGAAAGAGTGCCCGAGAAATAGAGAAATAGAGAAATAACTTACTCGATCGACTTCGTGGCACTTTTTTAACGCATCGCCGTACTTTCCAAGTCTCTGATAAGCATTCGCAGCTTCCGTCTGAATCCACATGCATTGCATCTCGTTGAGATTTTCCATAGCGAGAACGCCCTCTCTCGTAAATTTCCCGCAAGTTTCCTCCGCTTCTTTGATAAGATTAGCTCGTAGCATGTACTTTGCGCACTTTGAATTGATGTAACGATCGGCTGTGTCCAATCCTTGGGCTTCGTCCAACCACTTGTAGGCATCTTGAACGTTGCCCGCATGCTAAAGGGAGAAAGAGATTGGGAGAGAAAGAAGAGAAAAAAAAAACGTTGACACTGCTAGCTCGTAATTTACGTTTCGGTTAATTAATTTATAATCATGGCTTTTGCGAATTTCCATGGTTTTGTCTTTGGCTCAGTGCGAGGAAAACCTTGAATTCATCGGATGTAGGTCGAAATTTCGAGTGAACCGAACGTAGAATGATCGATCAGTGGAGTTTTTCCAAGTTCAACGAAAGATGAGTTGCTCGATAGTGCCCCCCCCCTCGATAGATAATTATCGGACCATTGTTTTATCAATGAGTTATTTTTTAGAATGGTTATTAATTTTTAAATATGTTTTTCGATGGTTTATACGTTCGATTAATCCAAAGTTCGTATCATGCAGATAGTTAGTATCGTCGATATTAAAAAAAATAAAAGAAAAACATCCTAAATTTAACACTTTTCAACCGTTTTACCGAATTGGAGCAAAAGTTTACAGAAAGAAAATTCTCAACTGACACGTATTCAAGAAAAAAATCAACAAATTCATTTTACATGACAAAATAATAATTCACCGATGTCAAACAAAATTTGTTGATAAATTTTTTCGTATTATTATTATTATTGAAAATAAATGTTTTGAATATCGTCAATATCGGAAAAACATCCAAAATTAAACACTTTTCAACCGTTTTACCGAATTGAAGCAAAAGTTTACAAAAATAAAATTCTCAACTGACACGTATTCAAGAAAAAAAAATCAACAAATTCATTTTACATGACAAAATAATAATTCACCGATGTCAAACAAAATTTGTTGATAAATTTTTTCGTATTATTATTATTGAAAATAAATGTTTCGAGTATCTTCAATGTCGGTTGATTGTCATTCGGATTTTTTGTAGCGCAGCAAAGTACGAAAATTCTCATCGGATGAAACTTTTGATCGGAACTTTATGCGCGAAGAATCATAAACATCCATCGCTTGTAATGCGACAAAAAAAATCGGATGGAACATCGATTATCATTGTTAATGTTGAAATTGAAATTAAAAAAAAAAAAAAAAAGTATCGATAACTTTACCTCGTAAATACGACCTTTGGTAACGAAAAGAAAATTCTCAACTGACACGTATTCAAGAAAAAAAATCAACAAATTCATTTTACATGACAAAAAAAAATTCACCCAAGTCAAACAAAATTTGTTGATAAATTTTTTCGTATTATTATTATTATTGAAAATAAATGTTTCGAATATCTTCAATATCGGTTGATTGTTTTTCGGATTTTTTGTCGCGCAGCAAAGTACGAAAATTCTCATCGGATGAAACTTTTGATCGGAACTTTATGCGCGAAGAATCTTAAACATTCATCGCTTGTAATGCGACAAAAAAAATCGAATGGAACATCGATTATCATTGTTGATGTTGAAATTGAAATTAAAAAAAAGAAAAAAAAGTATCGACAACTTTACCTTGTAAATACGACCTTTGGTAACGAAAAGTTCTATAAGCGTAGGGGTATGAGCTAGGGCAGCGTCGATTTCATTCAACGCCTTTTCCGTAATTCCAAGATAATCATAATGCTGCGCCAAGTAATAATATGTCCACAATAGCGCGGAGGCCGGTTCACGAGGATTTTCCTTCTCGTTATCGTTGAAGTGACCGTGATTCTTCAACGCTTCCTTGTACTCGAGAAGCAACGACTGTATCGTGTCGACTTTCTGCTGATCGGTGTACAGCGAGCGCAGATTGACGAACAACGGCGGCACACCTTTGTGAAGACCTGTATGCGCGTGTGGGTGCGTGGAGGGGCGAAAAAAACAAAAAAAAAAAACACACAATATCGAATTAATAGCAACGTGAGAGAGAAATTTGCAAAAAAAAAAAAAAAAAGAAAAACGAAATTGGTACTCGCCTTTTCGCAAATATTGATCGACCAATTTTTTAAACTGATCGCCGGTAGCGTAATTAAGTTGCAAGCGACGAGGCGCAAGGGCTCGCGGAAAGAGCTCTTCGTATCTCTGTAGCATGCGAAGAGTGTCATCGGGCGTCGCGTGTCTCTCGGCCTCCGCTAATCTCGCGTAATACGTTGTGTTTTCGGGATTAATATTCAAGAGATCCGTGTAAACTTGCACCGCTTCCGCGTGTTGTCCAAGCTCGAGCCTCAATTTACCTGCAACGTTTCCTCGGTTCCACAATTCTTTCGTTCGACAAGCGGAAAAATTAAAAATAAAAAAAAAACCAAAAACTGACCGTATGTTTCTTTGACTGTAATTTTGTCGCATATTTGATCGCTGTATTTGTCGAGATGCTTCAGTGCCTGCTCGCTCTCGCCCGACTCTTGAATCACCAAATTCTGATACAGCAACAATTCGCTGTGCTCGTAATCAAAGCAGACCTGGCATTGAAAAAAAAAAAAAAAAAAAAAAATTACTCCATTACGTTGGATACGATCGACGAGTCGAATAACGCAAAGGAGGAAAGTTTGCTGTACTCGCCATCGGTGAATCGCGAAAAGTATCTAAAATCTTTAGCGCCGTCTCGTAGTCTCTCAACAAATGATACGATATGGCGAAACCTATCCATGATGCGCGTTGCGTGGGTCTCAGCATGAAAAGTTGATACCTAGTGTCCTGTTAGATAAACGAGAAATATATTTTCATATTTTTCTCATGTCTATCGATGCTTTTATATTCTTAAAAATGTACGGCGGAGAGTCAATTTTATTATAATCCGCTTGCTCGCTGCGGAGCGCTAAACGAAAGTATATTAAATCGATTATTCGTCGATACGATCGATGGGAAATCACTTTAACGATTTATGTGTTAAAAAATTATGCCAAAGAGCGATGTACACTCGATCACGAATTTTACTAGATACTTTTACTTAATAATTTCTGGACAATTTATTTTTAGGTACAAAACGAAGATTCTCAAATCATGCGAGCGTAACTGCGAACTTTAAGAAGTCAGAGGGTTTTCAGACTTCAATGATGTCCGTTGCGTCCGTGTGACTCGTGCAAATTTGTAAGGACGACGTAATAAGGAACGCATCGCGAAACATGAAGAAACCGATCGAATATCTCAAGATTTTACGTTCTTATAAAATTCGTTTTCTTTGCAAACGATAATCGCGAATTCAAGGCGGTATGTGACTCGAGCGAGATTAAGAATATCGTTAAATTGCACACGCGCGCATTATCGCACGTATTTTAAGAATTTGTATTCTCGACCGGATCCGACTGCTTCGGTTCGCTGCTATCGTCTTTCGCCGACCAATATCGACCATTCACCCTCGCTAAATCTTTTCGTTCGTTTCTCGCTCGTTGATCGATCGATCGGACGGAAGAAAACATTATTCTCAAAAATTCTATCACCAAAATTGAAAACGACGTTTGCGTACAACGGGCTCCGAAGCGCTAATGCCAATATCGGGGATAAAAGTACCCTCGTAGGAGTGATATTTATTTTTGGTTTTCAACCACTTTTGTTTTGAAAAATCTTGCTCAAGTGCATGGAGTTATAAAACAGGGATAAAACAAAGACTATATTGGTACTGGTATTGGTTTTGTTTATGCCGATCCCCTAAGAGTTACGGGCTCTCTCTCTCTCCTCTACCGGTGGTCTCTTCTCACTTATTCCGCTTGTCCCCAGCCCGATTCTCGCCGCACCAAGGCACCCTTTCCTTTGGACCTACTATTTTTAGATGGGTTCCGAACCACCGAGCAAAGACGATAATTTTTTGATATTTTCTTAGCTGCCGTTCGAACAGCGCGATCGGTCTATCGTCCCAAATGACAAATTAAAAAACCATGGTGGCCACTTTTTTTTGGAAAAAAAAATTCCCCGACTCTTCCCTGACCAGTTGTTCAATTTTCCCTGACCAAAGTTCTTATAGTCTTCATTAGTGCTACGAATCAATAGCCCAAATTTTTCATTTCATTTCAATGTAAATTCAAGAGAAAAATTACATGAAAACACATCTAAATATACATATATATATGATTTTTTAAATGATTTATTTCATTTAGCTCATATATTATGTTATTATTATTATCATTATTATTATTATTATTGGAGTACATGAGAGCACAATTACACACTTTGCATAGTTCCATACTTTGCATAAACCAGATTCTTTTATCGAACATTAATCTACCATTAAAGCTTAAAAACTTAAAAACCTAAAAACTGGCAGCATTCATAATGATGGACGATTAAGGAGTTTCGGTACACCTATTGAAAATGCTGCCATCAACTCAATTTTTTTTTTAAATAAGTGACAAATATATAAAACGTGAACTGCTCAAATTTCAAGTCGATCCTCCGTGTCGTTTTTGTAAAAATAATTTTCGAAAATTTGGCTCATACACGAGAGTAAACGGGAGCAATATTTGTTTGAGCTGTCAATTCCATTAAAATACTACCACCCGCATAAAATTTATGTCAGATCTTTATTAGATCTTTAATATGACAGTCAACAAATTTGAATAGGTTCGTCCATCTGGTTTATTAGTTACAAGCTAAAACATCCAGCTCACTATCCACGGGTATAGCGCATGAACGGTCAGACTCTTTTTTGTTTTATGCATGACCCGCTCACCGTGCGCCGCTTATTCCCCGTCGCCGGTCTGTACCGAAACTCCTTAAGTAAAGTGAAATAAAATAGAATATTGGTCCCAGAAATTTCTATGCCTTTAAGCGCGAAGATCGGTTACTCTAATATTTCGTTAACAGGTGTTCCGTATATACCGTTTTAAAATCTTTTTGTTTACAAATTTTCCGGATGCGCAGAGGGAGGGCGTTGAGGCAGCTATTCCCCCCCCCCCCCCAATAATCGTATGCTTTGCGCCCTATCTCTTTATTCCGTTTTATTTTTGTCGCAGCTTGTAATTACCAGCGCTCCTCGTGTTTCCTTCGCAAAACCAAAGTTCATCATCTTTGACTAGTTTCATTACCGCCGTTACTTCGAACTGGCTTTGCCAATTGATAGTACTCTAATTTCTTTGAACAACTCTTTGGTGGGTTATAACTTATCTTTTCCTAGAATTGTTTCAAGAGCTCGCTTTTGTAAAACAAGAATAGACTTCATAACATTATTATAAGCACCGCCCCACGCTACTATTCCGCACGTTGCGATCGATTGGATGAGTGCTAAATATACATTAGTTACTTTTCCTCTACTTGAGATATCATTAAGTTTTTTGAAAGCGAAAGGGAGGCTTGGTTTCTTTACAACATACTGGACATGCTCCTCCCAACGAAATTGGTTGTCAATTATTACCCCCCCGAGATATTTTATTGCGGCGGCTGCATTTATAGCTTTCCTGTCTGTATCGACTTTTAGGGCGAGTGGATCTAAGTTCGGGATACTGTATCTGTAGCATCCGAAACTCATAATCTGCATTTTAAAAAGATTGCATCTTTTTTCATTTGTACTCGCAACAGATCATTCAGGAAATATATATATATTCACTATTCATTCGGTGATTGTAGCAAAAATCAATCATCTTTGGAAACAAAGCTTACGCCGCGCGGTACTGTTTATAATACAAAAAAGTTTCACTTCTATTGCGTTACCACGCATTTTTTTTTTTTTTTTTTTCCAATAATAAAATGAGAAAAGTGAATTTTTGAATTTCGAGCCATTTATTAGATGCTTGGTCATCTTTTTTTTTTCCCTGACCAAATTTCAAATTTCCCGATATTCCCTGACCAATTTTTCTTTTTTCCCTGACATTTCCCGGTTTTTCCTGACCGTGGCGACTGGCGGACATGAAAACAGGGGGCGTATTGTCGCGAAAATCATGAATTTTGGTAAATACAGAAGCGCGAATGGTTTTTTTTTTTTTTTTTTTTTTTTCAATATTCAGCTTACCTTGTAGCCGTCGAGATCTCTCATTTGTATCTGCAACAACGACAGATCCCTGAGAATCTGAATATTGTCCTTGTCCCATTTGAGGGCGTTGCGATAACACTTTATAGCCTCGTCGTATTTCTTGTCCGATCTTTGCAAAAGACCATAGACGTGCCAACAAACGTGAGACTGAAGATCATTTCTGAGACCTCGTCTTACATGATCGTAAGCTTCCTCCTTGCGTCCGAGGCAATTAAGGGTCAAGCCTTTCATCGCCAAGGTCTCGCCATGTTCGCTAAATTTCGGATTCGACAATATTTGCTTCGCGAATTTCAGACCATTTTTGTACTGTTTGTGTTCGTAACATCTCTGCAATTGATACGATAAAATTTCATTTTATCGCTTGTCATTGCTTTAAATTTTTTTTTTTTTTTATTTTGCTCATCATTTTGGAGCATCGACGGAGGGGGGGTTAGGAAAAAATAATAACGAGACCGCCAAACATCGTGCGAGAATCGTCATTTACCGTGGGATCATGGAGCGTGAGTGAGAAAAAAAGGAAAAAAAAAAAAAAAAAAAAAATTCTCTCAACATTTTACAGTGACTAATCGTTATATCTAAGCACGAACGAGAGTGTAAATCGCCTGTGTGCTTAACCGGGGCATGCGGGAGGGGGGAACGGGGAGGGGTTGAAAGGGCAGGATAAAACAAGATAATTTTTTTTGAACGGATGTTACTCACCAAAATTCGTTTAAACAAGGCATTTTCTTTGGGTGGCAAGGGGTTGCTGGATGGCATTTTTGTATTTTTTTTAATACAAAAATAATGGCCCTCTTTTCCCGACCCCGGTATAAACTTATATTTCCACCAGAAAAACCTCGTGGCCACAAACTAAGAAGTCGATCCCCTTCGATCACGTGATCATTCGGCGACAATGCTGTATTGCCGTTCCGGCGGAAGTGCTGCTATCACGGTGCCGCACAAAAGTTCCAATTGCGCGAATACAGAAATTTACAATATCACCATAAATGAAAAAAAAAAAAAAAGAAAACGCGTTTTCACTAATTGTCGCGAACCAGTTCGTAATCTTTTATTCCCCCGTACGCGTTACACATGGGACATTGATGTTCGTGATTCTGCTTATCGTATATTGAAAATCGGGGAAGCTTCGAGTTTCACGTCCTGGTTCATTACAATTGAAACTTGGAAATTACCATAACCTATATATCACACCGTAGCTCTCCCGTCTCTCTTCTCTGACATTGGACTCAAACAACGTGCATATAACCCGTGTCGAAATTTATTTATTAATTAACAATCGAACGAGAGTCTTCTTGTATTACGTAATGACGGAGGGGGTTCGCGAAACATTTTTGTGTCGGTAATAACCATCGATGGTAATAACAAAAGGAATGCCGAGTTTACAATGAAAATGTAACCGACCTAACGAGCGATTCTTATGTAGCGACCGATGTGAATTAAGGTGGTTCTTTCGCGGCCGGTGGTGGGATAGGTGCGAACAATGCAAGTAAATTAACCTGTAATTCAGTCACTTTTGTAAAGAACCACCTTAAGCTTGAGAGATAAAAGACTTTTTTATAATATAACCGTTAGTCCCCCGAAAAAAAGTTTTTATCGATCATCGGTATTTCTTACCCACAACAACACACGAGAGAGAAGCACTTACCCCATTTACCCGTTGTTAAAAATTTTTTAAGCGCTGCCAGTGTATTCCAGTAGTGGCCTCACACCACCTCGGTGTCAGAAGTCAGAAATAAACAAGCATGGAAATATGAATTGTTGACAGTATTTTTTTTCCCACGCCGGCTAAACAGTTTATTGTAATAATTGAAACATTACATTGTTAATCCCTTACTTGATACAATTAGTACCGGTGAAAATGTACTCGATATACCGTAGACATTTATTTTCGTATATAAAATATCGTGCATCATAGTTGTCTCACGCTACAAAAGTCACCATTAACCTCTTTTTCCTTCGTGTTTTTTTCTCAAGTGTAAGCGTACAGTAACGTCTCCGGTATCCATAGATTCACTTAATCGTGTTTCCAGCACTATAATCCAATAGAAATTTCATGAAAATCATTTTTTTTTTAATTAAAAAAAGTTATTTGGATGTTCATGAATCCCGGAATCATTGCCAATGCGTCTTAACCTTACTTTTCTCAAAACGCGTATTTTCATATTGCTCCGTCGTTGACAGTGTTACACGTAAAATTCGGCTTACCGCGAAACTAAAAAAAAAGCAGCATTTTATGTGAAAATTAAAAATAAATTCTCCGTTTTTTTTTTTT
Source organism: Rhorus exstirpatorius (assembly GCA_963564615.1). Taxonomy (NCBI): domain Eukaryota; kingdom Metazoa; phylum Arthropoda; class Insecta; order Hymenoptera; family Ichneumonidae; genus Rhorus; species Rhorus exstirpatorius. The sequence continues at coordinate 50,602,863 of OY751313.1, forward strand.
TTTTGTTGCGTTACGAGAATTATTTCCGCCATGTCGTTTTATTGCGGAAAGTTGTGCTCTCTTATATTGTCGGAACACTTTGGTTCGATCGTTCAAACTATCGGCGATGATTTGTTCAAGAACGGTGCTCAAACATTACCTTTTATAAGAAGCACCACCGGACTCTCCGTTCTCAAGGTAAATACATTTTTTTTCTCTTTACGACAGGCTTTAGTTAAATGTCAACTTTCCGCAGAGAAATTTCACTCTCATCGGAAAACTGATTAACTTTTTACAAAAAAAAAAAAAAAAAACCACCATGAAATCTGGTCCATACGTGTTTTTTTGTTTTTTTTTTTTTTAAATTGAACGTCAGGTCAAAGAATCGTTGTGCGTACTGATAAAGCATGGGTTGGTGACCCACGAACAGGGGGAAAAGGGCATGACTTATACCATTCAGCCCGATCGTATTGTCATGATGCTACGCTATTCCAGGTCGGTATATCCTCAATCTTTGTCGATATAGCTACGACAGTATCGATCGTTCGAATGAGCGCTAAATTCAAATAATACAAATTTACAAACTTTTATCGATCAATCGACGCTGATCCTTGATCATGATTGTTACGCATATGGAAAACCGGGGAAACTCGGGAAATTTCTTTTCCTCCTGGAATAATCAGGGAAAAGTCGGGGAATTTAGAAAATTCTCTGGAATTATTTCAGAATTTACTTTTTGCCAGAATTACGAAAAATGAAACCAACTTGAAAAAAAAAAAAAAAAACTGAAAAGTATAAAAATAAATATTTTTGTATATTTTTAATATTTATATTATACTTTATTATATACAACAAAAGTTACGTCAGTGCCAAAATATGAAAATTTTAAATGACGTTGAAATTTTGCATCGTTGGAATGCAACGAAATCAGTTTTTTAAATAAAATATAAATAATTTCCAGTACTGTAAACGCTTTACTGTCATATTTAGGCCCCGGTCGCGAAAAAAAATGGAAAAAAAGGTTTAAACGATTTCGACTTCGAAACAATACTGGAAATGGTTTACTTTTTTTTTTTAAACCTATTTTCGTTGCATTCCAAGTATGCAAATTTCAAGATCATAATTTCAAAATCTAAAAACTAACTTACGCTGAAGCTCCAAAGCTGCACTTTTGCATTCGATTTGTCGATACACAACTACAACAATTATTATTGTAGATAAGTGGTTATATTTATTTTTCATTTTTTGGCACCGGCATAAAAATTTCCGTTTATAATAAAGAACAGGTTCGGTATTTGCTTTTAATGTATTTATTTTTTACTTTACAGTCCTTAAATTTTTTTTTGTATTTCAGTTTTTTTTTTAATTTTTTATTTTAGTATTTAACATTTTCATGTATTTGAACTTAAAAAAAATTATGTTGTCTAGTTCAATATTTATTTTTCAATATCAGGATCGAATTGAGAATTCTCTCAATGTTTTTTCAAGTGGGTTAAAAGTGTTTTGTTTTGTTTTTTTTTTTTCACAAAAACGATTCATTGCTATTTTTATGTATATAATCCGTCCCGTATAACTTGTAAACAAGCTCGTGTTTCCATGCACACGTTCTTTATTATTTGACCCTAATCTCCCTGGAATATTTACAAAATCTGTGTGGAAAATCTGGAAAAGTCAGGGAATTTCTGAGTCAATAATGCGTAACAACCATGTTGATGCCTCGGACTATACCATACTAGCGAGTTAAAGGGATCCCAAACTATTTGCAAAAAGCTTGAAAATGTAATAGTAATAAGCGATCAATTACCGGATAAACTGCTGGAAAAATTATTATGAGTAAAGAGGAATTATGGTTCTGCGCGTGTGCCAAGTTTTACCAAATAGTTCAAGCCGTTCTTGAAATAGACAAATGATTTTGGGTACTTTCCTCGCACGCATACGCACCGACACTCCAGGGTGGCAATATATTTACTTCGATTTTTTTTTTAATTTTGAGTCCCAGCTCAATGATGTGAGAAAAAAAATTCTCGCGAAAGGTCCGGCCAGAGAAAAAATATGCTTCAAGGGTGCAGATATTAAGATTTTATGTTAAATGATATTTATGTGAAAAAAATAATAACATTGATAGGAAAAAGCGGGAAAAAAGCAACTTGTTCCATTGACGCAGAGTGTAAAGTTAAAAAAAAAATTTTTTAAACAAAATTATTATTTTTTGCCGATGCTTAGCCAATTTTGGTAAGAATGTCTTGGGACACTTTGTTCTAAATTAAATGGATATCGAGAGTTATTCTTGATAAAATATAAAATACCAATAATAATTATGAGTAACGATTTATTTGATCAGATCATAACGCTGAAGCTACTTCAATTATAAATAGACCATATCTGCGCCAATTGACGCATTACAGATTCATGTTTTTCGTGAAATCATGTTGCGGCGATGAGGCTGAAATGATATTTGAAGAAATACTGAGAAACGGATACGAGACAGCATCCGAAGTAATAGTGAGAACTTACAAGAGATTGGAACATGCCAGTCGTAAGTTTTCCAAAACCGTTTCTCTTTATCGAGCTTTGGCATCTACGTTAATTTTTTTTTTTTTTTTTTTTCCCCATCATTTTTCAGTCACAGAAACGTTATCGACTGCGCTTTTGGTGGAAAAATTTCAGCTGCTCGTGAAAAATCAATTTTTGATGCGTAGCCTGTGTACACCAACGGCTGCCCAAGTTACCACGGAAAAGCCAGATTATCGTGTACCGGATTTGAATATCGGTGCGATAAATAAAATTCTCGCCGGCGGGAAAGATGATCCGGGCGACAGGAATATTCACTGGAGAGTGAACTTTGACAGACTCGTACAGGACCTCAGGTGAGTCGTTTATAGCTATTAACGTTGGCTGGATTGTTATTCACTTTCAAACTCGAAATTTTCAAAATTTTCCAAAGTCAAATTTGACTTTGCTTGAAAATTAGAAAATAAAATTGCCTACCCGGTATTGCCGATATGCACATGCTCAAAGTTGTATGCATAATTGCTCTTTTTTTTGTTTACTTTGCCGAATTTCTCCTTGCGTCCAACCCTCGTTTTATTTATTTACTCTGGCCAGTAAGTTCTTAAGTATACTGCAGGTACTTTAGATTTTTGTATTTCACGAAGCTGAGGAGCACGTTTTCTCGTTTCATGAAATTCCTGCCTCCGATTGACCGGTCACCTTTTTTTTTTATTTACAACCGTTCGAATTGGCTCACGCCTCGACGCGTCTCTCTTGTTCATCGTAGTTCCCAAAATTGCAGCCGAATGGCGCATCATGTAATAAACCTATAGTCCTTTATTTTACCGCGAGATGGCACTCCCTTTCGATCTGTTCCGAAAGTTTCCAAATTTGCCACAGAGAGGCGTGTCGGTCGTTCCGATCGGGTATAAAAGGAGTCTCGGGGGGGCCGTCGACAATTCACTTTTCCACGCTTTCCCACGCATGAGACCTTTCCGTGTTTTGTTTGATAGTGTCTCCAATTTTTATCACGTCGAATCCTCGCATTTTGTATTTTTCACCATTCATGGTTGTCTTCGGCAAGTATAAAAAGCGCAGTCTGCTTTGAACGGTGACAAACGGTTCTTCACGAGCTCGCTAGCCCTCGAGAAGTCCAATCTCTGTCTTCCTTCAAGGAAGAATGCAAATTTTTGAAATCTAGCAACAAAAAATTAACAATTGACGAGTGACATGTTTTTGAAAAATCAAAAATCGAGCAGTGTCCGCACGTTAGGAAAGTTATTACAAATTACACGAATTTTAAAGTCTATGCACGTAAATATATGAATTTTGGCAAATGCCAGACGCAGTGTTATCAACTTTTATGGATTTTGAAGTTATGTATGGGTTTTTTTTAAATTAAAATTTACCTCGATATTGACCGTTACTATTTCCAATAATCCTAAACATGTTTATTTATTCTGGATACGATTAACGTTATTTTTGTTCAATTTGCAGAAAAAAAATATGACTTCTTTCGAGGTTCGAAGCGAATCCTTTAATGTGAACCCTTTAATCCTTCGAAGCATACATTTTTCCTGACATAAGATCTACTTTAAATTTCGGGTCCGGGGGTTTTTTGGGTCGCCGATTACGTATCCGAGCTCAAAATCCAGAAATTTATTTAAAATGGCGGATCCAATATGGCGGACCAAAATGCTCAAAGTAGCTCGATGAAGATGAAACTCCCGCATGCAGGGGTTTTTTGAGTCGTTGAATACGAATCTCAGTTCAAATTTGAACAATAAAAATGACAGTTCCAATATAGGAAAATGAAACACAAAAATTGGCTTGATCACTGATACTAATTCCAGTAAAATCTCCGGTTTTCGTTTTCCGCCATTTTGAATTTCTAGATTTTGAGCTCAGATTCGTATTCAGCGACGCCATAAACCCCCGAATACCGAGTTTCATCTTCATCAAGCTACTTCGAGCATTTTGGTCCGCCATATTGGATCCGCCATTTTGAATTTCTGGATTTTGAGCATTTTGAGCTCGAATTCGTAATCAGCGACCCAAAAAACATTTCTGAATTCATTTTTTGTTTATCGTTTACCTGCCGGATTAGTTACAATTACATTTATTATCTTAAAAACGTGTTTTTTTTTGTACTATAGTTATTGTTAACATCCACTAAGTGAAACGTAAACCCTTAATAGTCATGTTGTAGTAACAATTGATCTCCCAACATCCTAAATATATATTTACATTCGTCGTTATTCGCTAAAAAAAATTTTTTATTGAAGAAAAACAGAGTGGAAGTAGTTGAGATATCAGTATGTCACTATATGCTTCGAAGGGTTAAATATAATATTCGCGAATTAAACGTTCGGTTGCGCAATGATTGAAAAAAATATCCGAAGTAAATCCTTGAACATTTGTCCGGGCCATTGATTGAACAAAAAATTATGCACTAACGATCGCTCAGGGACCAAATAATAGTCGAAGCAACGACGAGGATTCTCGATGAGAGTGCCGGAGAATTGATGAGACAGTTGTTATTTCTCATGTACATACGAACAGCATCATGGTCGGACACATCCAATCCAATACCATTTACCGATATAAAGGACTCGGTAAAGAAACTGGATGCCCCGCTTCTCTATCAGTATGTCGATCAGTACTTGCATCTGATCCGTGAGTTTATGATTTCCGCATTTTAAATTTGGCTCCGCGTCGAGATGCCCCAAGAATCAAAGGTTTTCAATTGAAATTTCAGAGGAGGATTCCAGTGAATTTTTAAAACGCGTCGGTGATTCGGGAGGCGGTCAATTCAGTGTCAACATGAAAGGGGCTTTCGCTCAATTGGCATGGGCGACTGTCGAGAATATCGTTATGGAACGATTCGGATCGAAAGCCGCGAGAATATTCAGGCAAGCAAATGAAAAAAAAAAAAAAAAAAAAAAAAAAGAAAAATTACATTTTCAATCGAGAAATTCTGTAGAATAAAAACAAAAAATTATGTCCCGGCGCCGTTCAACGATCACGAGGGTCGCGAGTTATCATTTTTACAAAATGGATTCGTCGAGAATTATATTTATCCCAGAATTTATGCCTCTCCGGTTGTTCGAACCAAGACGCCTGTCGCGCTTTTTGGCTTCGGTCCATCGTTAAAAATTCTATGATATTTGCAGATTAGTACGAACCCGAAGCTTCATAGAGCAGGAACAAATTCAACAGTTGGCCATGATACCCGCCAAAGAGGCCAAACACTTGACTTACACGCTTCTACAAGAAAATTACTTGCAGATGCAGGAGATAAAGAAAACCGGTATAGCAGCGGCACCTTCGAAAGCATTCTTTCTCTTTCACATTGACATCAATCAGGTCGTTCGCATGGAGATCGAGCACTGCTGTCAGGCGCTTTACAATATGATGCACAGACGCGAACACGAGTCCGCGGTCAATCGACGAATGATCGACAAACAGATGCGCATGCATACCCTGACGAGTAATTTGAAAGAGCACGGTGCGACCGAAGAGCAATTGACAGAGGTGAGCGCGGTGCGCGAGTCACTTCGGGATGACTCGTCCCATTTTTTAGCGTAAATGAATATTTTCCATTTGGCATCGAATTATCCCATTTCTCTTAATATTATATACACGTCTTCGGGAGAAATTTCAAAAGTTTTTCACGACTTGATTACCAAAAAATATGAGCCTTTCGAGGCTTCTTCCTTCAGCATTGAGGATTATGAATGATGGTTTCACGGTCTTGGTTCGTGATCGGGTAAAAGTGTCGAATCAGAGCTGCAGCTCAAAATGCATGGATTTTTTTTTTTTTTCGAACGCTTGTTATCGCTAAATTATATTATTAAATGTAATACCGTATTTACGCGGGTACAAGCCGCACTTTTTTTCGCTTTTTGAATCTCCCAAAATCGGGGTGCGGCCTATTCGCTGTGCGCAGTGCTATACTATAGCGGCTGAGAACGACTCGGAGCGCCCATGGTGGCGAGAATGCACATGTTTTGCTGGAGTCGCGTAGTGCAGTAGAGGGCAATATAATAGAGAAGTCGCGGAAAGGAAATTTAAACTGTTGCGCGAAGTCATGTAAGAATGTTTTCCGCTACGCAACTTTGGAAATTAAGTTTTACGCGTTTCCGACAGCAATTTATAAAGTTGAGCAGCGCAAAGACTAGATTCGTTGGATGCAAAAAACAAAGAAAGTAAAATTCTTGAGGTTAAACGCGCATATATTGTCTGGCATGAAAAATTCATGTCAGGATATTATAATACAAATAAATTGATTTTTATTCCTTCTTAGTAGTCATGTAAGAATGTTTTCTGCCACACAACTTTGGAAATTAAGTTTTACGCGTTTCCGACAGAAATTTATAAAGTTGAGCAGCGCAAAGACTAGATTCGTTGGATGCAAAAAACAAAGAAAGTAAAATTCTTGAGGTTAAACGCGCATATATTGTCCGGTATGAAAAATTCATGTCAGGATATTATAATACAAATAAATTGATTTTTATTCCTTCTTAGTAGCTCTCATGATTGGCTACCCGAATATGCAGCGAGCATATTCGTGGGTAATCGTTCATCCACGTTACAATCAAGTCCGAGAGTTACGTCTTTCTTGTTCTCGATACGAGCCTTGTCGGTTCGTATGACAAGACCGACAAGGTTCATGCTTAGCCTCAAATTGAGAAGGAAAAGTAGCCGTAAACCTATTTTCATTACATCGTAATACGTCGATTTATTTTTTTTTTTTTCAACGCAGTTATAGTCAAGCTCACCTCAAAAAAACTCTATGCGGCACGAATATAAACGTTCGTTTATTAAAATCAATCCAACAAGTTTTCGTCTATGTAAATAAATGAGAGCTATTCCAGCAAAATTTGCGGAGTACAGCCGGCCGCGGCGCCACTTGGCTTTCTGCGCACAGCGAATACGCGGGTTGCGGCTTATACGAGGACACGGATACGGAGAATTGAACAAAAAAAATGTTGAAACAGCGAAAAAATACTCCGTTCATACTTAAAAATCGCCACCCGATTTGACTTCCACCGCCGAACCATATATACTTTCGTGTAGACCAAACTCTCTGGATGCACTTCGATTCCCGTGAGCATCGGAATAAAGAATGACTCGTTTCTTGAAACGCGCGTCGTAGGATTGCCTTTTTTTTTTTTATTTCCATCAATCAGAAAGTCCATCACGTGTTACTAGATTATTCACGCACTTTATTACATTCGCGATTCGCTTCACAAAATTAAAGGGATCAAAACACTACGCCGAAACATGTAAGGGTTCCCGTGATTCTCATAACGGTCGAGCATGCGTAAAGCAGTGTTGAGATTAAAATTTTAACGCTTGTTCGTGCCATCTAGCGGGTGATTTATAATAGTATAAAAACGTTTTTCCGAAAATAACCGCCGGAAACTTCGCCTCGTTCGTGTCATCTAGCGGTTGATTTTAGTACCGCGCCGTTTCGGCATCGCGGCTTATATGGGGGTAAAAATGTTTTTTTTTTTTTCAGAAATGACCCTTCCAAAATCGGGGTGCGGCCTATTGGCGATCGACACTACCGATAGCGGCGCTCGCGTCACTCGGAAATATGGCGCTATTGGGAGTGCAGTTTGTGACAGTTAGCATTGAAAACATGGGACGTTTATACTTGAAACTGCGACAAATTTACGATTTCGTAAAAGGAGACCTAAATAAGTTCGGGCAAATGGTGGTAGTTGGATGTACTGAAAAAAAAAAAAAAAAACGAAACAAAACGCGAAATATTAGGGCCGGTACACTCTGATCGAAGACTTCGGGTCGCATCGAGCCATTCTGAGCACTCTTATCCGGCACTCTTATACTTTACCGGCGTTTTTTTACGGGAAACTGGTTAAATGTCACGTCTCGATCCGTGAACGGACGAGAATGACATTCGAACGCGCAACAATAAACTCCAGCGTTAGATTTCACCTTTGGGCTGAATTTCGCAGATTCGACTCTTTCGACGGTCTCCATTCCGATATCCAATAATATAAAAATTTGAGCTACAGCTTTTTTTGTTAATTTGAACAGGTACAGAAATGTCAAAGCTAATTTACACGCTGTATCGTGTGCATCGCGTGTACAAATAAAGTCTTTTGCACTCCAATAGCAGTTCGTCAAAAATCCGCTAGGAGTCGCATGCTTAGTGTCGATCGCCAATACGCGAGTGCGGCTTATATCCGCGTAAATACGGTATTATAAATACGGTAAATACGGTTGGGGAAGATTTCCAACACCATAAAAAATATTTTAAAAACTGGCAGAATTAAGTAATACAAATATTAGCGGATAATAGCAGGTATCGAGTCGGTACCAAGATACGAGGCACACACACACACACACTCGCTATAAACTACGAACTGATTGAACTAAACGCAGGAATGTAAACATCGGACAGTAGCATAGTATAGCTCGTATTCTCAATATTCCGGGAATCAGAGCTGTCAGGCATGTTTATGGATAAATTCAAAAGTTCATAAAATCTTATCCCTTTTACCAATTCTCACGAAAATCAACAACAATCTTCCTTCAATGATGCTCTATTCGTGAAATAAAATCAGCCGGATATTTCCCAATTTGGGGAAATTACAGTTATCGGAAACTTTTTTTTTTTGGAAAATTCAAAATCTTATAAATAAAATCTGAATCCTTTCACCGATTCTTGCAAAATTTGATACCAACCTTTCATCAATGATACTTTAATCATGGGGAAAAAAAAAAGATTTAGCCCAAACATCTTAGAGCTTAGGGAAATCAGAGCTGTCACAAAAATTTTCTTGAAAATTCAATATTTCATAAAACACGAATTCTCCAATCGATTTTCGCCAAATTCAATACCAACCGTCGTCTCTATATATTCTCTATAACGCCAACTCTATATTCGCGTGGAATAAAAATTTAGGACTATAACTCAAAATTTACGAAAGTTCGAGCGATCACGGAATCATAAATTTCTACAAATAATAAAGACGTTAATTATGTTTCAGCAGGTTTTTCATTTTCTTTTTCCGTATAATGATCCAACTTACGAATACTTTCCATGCAAACAAAAAGTTTGACTGAGTGTTCTCTTAAAATTTCGCGAAGTCCTTGAAACGACGTCCTGAAAATGTTCTTGAATTTTGATTTGACCATTTTACCCGGGCACCCGCATCAATATCCTTTCGGCAAACAATATCTTCGTGACTTTCGATAACCGCAGGCAGGCAACTTCTTGATAAATTGATTATTAGTTTGGTATTATTTATCATGCATTCGTGAAAACTCGAAATTATCCTGAATACGCGATATTAAATACGTATTTTTAATCCGTTGCATGAATAAAAAATATATATTTCTCATCCAGACTGTAATTTGACTCAACCAGAGTCGCAGAAGTTATGACAATCCGTAAAAATCTCTCTCCTGATAATTTTTTTTTTTCTCACGTTACGTTCTCCTCAAATTAACGCATTGCAGATAGCGGAAATGATGACACCGTCGGAGAAACAACAGCTGGACAAAGTTCAGACTGTCATAAAGAAATTAGGCGGTGCTGAATTGCAAACGGAAGAGACATTTTTCTTACTGAATATGTATCTTCGTTATCATTGAATGTGAAAAAAAAAACCGTAATTAAGAAATAAAGAATAATTGGGGGAAAAAGAAACGAAAAAAAACAATCACATCGTATCGGAGAATGAAATCATTTATATAGTCGTTTATTCGTATATGTAATAATGATTACGGTTGTAAAATACAAACAACAAAGAGTACCTAATTTTTAAATTATTATAATAAATATAATGATACACCTATGTTTATAATAACGCGCTGTTTCACCTACGTGAATACAGCGCCAATTTTTAATGTTACTATCCCACGAGGAAAAGTCACATTCAGGATAGTTGGTGTGTGTTCACGACTGGCAATTCGTCTGATGTGTGAGAGCGATTTAATATCGTAATATCATATTATCTATGAAGATATACATATATTTATATATATATTTAAATATATATATATATTTATATATATATATATATCAGCTACGAAACCTCCTGCGACAATAAATACAGCTTGTTTACTTTTTTTTTTTCTTCTTCACTCACGCTTAACGTGATTCGCGTCAGGATCAAGCGCATCTTCTATCGTTTGGTCACAGCCGAATAGCGCTAAAACTTTCAAGTCCAGGGAAGGGCAGGAGCGGATTTTGGGGATCACGCACGATATAACAAATCGATTTATCGAAAAAAAAAAAAAAAATCAATGCACCTTGCCGATAATAGTTCGAGAGACAAAAAAAAAAGAAAAAAAGAACACCTCAAATTACATAAGTAAATTGCATAGCTAATATATAATTTGTATAAACAGCCGAAAGAGCGGAAAAGCTTTCGAAAGTATAATGAGAAAAATTTATTTCCTAAAAGCCGTGACTTTTCCCATTGTTCATCAGCTCTGTCCTATTTCTTATTATCATTATCATTATCATTATTATTTTTTTAATTTATTTCTTCTTGTCTTATTCTATTTTTATTTTTTTTATTTTTTTTTCCGGCTTACCTCAACACCTCCCAGGCACAAGCCATAACAATCGTTCAGCATTTTTCTACATACGCATATGAATAGTAATCGTACCTTAATCATCGAAAATTCAATTTACGCGCGATTATAGCAGCGTTTGATACGTTTGCCCCCGTTTTTTTTTGCTCAATTTTTTTTTTGCCTCGTTTTGTTTTTCCTTTCGATTCTCGAATGACCGATAATAATATAATTATAATATTTTGATTGCGTGCCTTTTGATATCGATCGATATGGTCATTCTAATAATATCGCGATCGTCCGAGGCGAGATGTGTGTTGGTGTTTGTGTATGTGTGTGTGTGTGTGTGTGTATGTGTTAAGGTAGCTTTGAGAATGTCAATGGCATCGATACTTCAATTTGTTTCTTTTTCATTTTTAATTTTTTTTTTTTCATTTTCGCACACTCGCTCGCGTCCACTCACACATACAGGCGGTCCATTTTTATTTTTATTTTTATTATTATTTTTTTTTTTTCTTCGACCGAGTATAACTCACAACTATATTTACACTTTTTCATATACGTACAAGTTTTCCGAATTTACGAATTTCAGTAAAGCATTTACTTAATTTTTCTATACATGTATATCTATAGTTATTTTTTTTTTTCATTTATTTTTGTTTTTAAATCATTAACAACAACGTACAGCTAAATGAAGTGAATGCTTGGAATATTGAGATTGGATGTTAGTTTCACGTGATTTTTCCTTTTCTTTTATTTTATTATTCTTATTTTTTTTTTTTTAATTCTCTTTACGGTTAGGTGTCTATGGTAATATTATAGTAACGTGCTCTCCATTTACAATTTTTACTATTCTTTACAGTTTTGCGCATTAAAAAAAAAAAAAATTTTCTGTTCACTGGTTCCTTCATTGAGGTCGGATTTTCATCCGACCTGTCGAGTTAGCGAAATCTCAGTTCGATTGTCACACAATCGACGCCAATGATTAACCCTAGGTTACCACACTTTTTTTCTTTGCCTACGACTTTACCACACCGGGGGTCCCGTGGACCTTGCGCAGATTTTTCCCCGCAACTACAGCTAAAATTGACATATTTAAGTTGTTTTTTTTTTTCAATCCATGGAGAATGAACCAAGGAACAGGTCCGTGATGAAAAAAAAAATGATAGAACGACAAGGCTCTGAGTTATATGGGTTTAAAGAAAGAAGAACGTCCAAAAACGGGAAAGAAATATCGATTTGGCAATTTGGTCTGGGGTCCCTGGGACCCCAGAGTGGTAAGCTAGGGTCAATTAGCAGAAGGGTAAAAAAATTACACAAAACATAAATAAAAAATGGGAAAACAAGTGCGTGGTGGCTGCGTTCGAACTGAATGATTTATAGAACGCGGTCATGTGTCACGTGACACGAGATACGTCACAGTTTGCGTATACCTAACAAAAGTCACGTGATTGACTAATGCAAATGGCAACCTCGGATATTGGCAAACGGTTTTTCTTCTCCCTCTCTCTCTCTCTCTCTCTCTCTTTCTCTCTCTCTCTCTCTCTCTCTCTCTCTCTCTCTCTCTCTCTCTCTCTCTCTCTCTCTCTCACACACACTTTATACGTTTTTGTTTTTTCTCTCATTTATCCGATGTATAATCACAATGCACAAAACACATGTGCACTCGGTGGGTTGGGGGAGCGAGGAAAGGAAGGGAAATATGAAATATGGCACGATTAAAATGCAAAAAAAAACCGGGGTTGGCTCGTATTACGTATGAAAATTTGTGACGAGTAATTTTCATTCGTCGAAGCGATCGCTCTCGGGTGTTGCGAAATCGTTGAAACGCAAAAGTGGACAAAAAAAGAAAAAAGAAAACAAAAACGACCGGGACAAGAAAAAAAAAAAAAAGATAATAGTGTCTTTGGAGATGATAACTGGCAATGGCAATTGGGCCGGAAAGTTTGATTAAATTGCGCGCTCGATAAAGTTCAACGATGGATAAAATTGTGAGGTTATGTATACGCGTTCCGGAATATACTGGCAGCGCTCCGTGGTACGTATATGATGTTAGAAATAAGACTCGACTGTGAATATGGGTCATAGCCGGGCAATGCGAGCTTCTTTAGCGATTTGTCTTTTGCCGCGGGATTCCGTAACTCTTGAACGATCAACGTCGATATCGTTCGACACCATCGTTGGTGCGATGAAATTGACCAATAGTGTCCTGAACCCAAATTATACGAGACATTATTACTATTATTTTTTTGACAATCGAGTCGAAAATTCGGGGATCTTATTCGAGTCACTGAGTCCAAATTTGATGTGAGAATTTCTAAATTTAAAATGGCAGATCCAATGTGACGGACGCGGAAATGCAAAAAATAACCCGATCTGAATATCCTCAAGCAACGTGTAAAATCGGTATTCCAATTATTTTTCAAAATTATCAAAATTTGACATATCTCGCGAACGCTCAGAGATATGATTTTTGGGGGGCTTTTCCCAAAGGAGAAAGATCGGTTCTACGTTATAACAGATAATATTTCAAAGATTCGCTGAAAATACGATATCTTCAAGCGCCATTTTTAATTTTCCAATTTTTATATCAAATTCGGATTTAGCTACTCGAAAAAAAACCCCCCGAGTGTAGTTGAATTTTCAATTCGAACGTAGATAAAACAAAAAAAAATGATGTCCGGACTATTGGATCGAAACCACACACCGGGCACGGTTCGATTCCGCGCACTATTTGCGTTAATACCAACGAAGGGTTTAAAAGCTAACGCGACAGCCTATATCAGAGTTGCGCTTTTCCCCGGGATCGTCCTTGCAATTGGCTATCGCGATGGCTCAACGATACCAGCAATTCTCGATAACGAGTTACACGAATCTGGGTGCTGGAAGAATTGTCCATATCTCCATTACCGGGATTCCGTAACTTGTTATCGAGAATTTTCGGTATCGTTGAGCAATCGACAGCCAATTCCAATGACGATTCAGGCAGGGGAAAGGCGAAAAACTCTTACAGGCCGTCGTTAACATTAACGATGTCAACAAATGTCGTTTAAGAGTTAAGGACGGTTCACGATGCCCGTATACGTATCCTCAAACTTTCTACCGAAGCGATTGCGGATACTTATACGGACATTGTAGACCGTCCTGTACAGAATCATATTCGCAATTGGCTGTCGCTCATTATAATCGTCGTGTAAATTCCCTCACGGAAGTTGCTTGACAGGCCTATAGAAGGGCGAGATAGCCATGATGGCAATCTGGGACCAAGTTTTTAATATCTTTGCGAGCGCGGTCAGGTTGTTTCTTCCTTGCATCGCAGTCAGTTTTCTTCTAAACTCGTATCCTAGGACACTCGTTAAAAAGAAAACTGATCCTGACGCGATATGAAGAAGCCGCCTTTCGCAGCTCATTCTGAGTGGCCTTGTTCCGTTGAACAACTAACGGCCGTATTCATAGTCGTCCTTCAAGGGGTAAGGTCCCCCCTACTTGTGTACCTCTTCAATAGTAATGAGGGCCCTTATCCTTTGAGGGATGACTATACGAATGCGGCCGTAAGTGGCATTTTCCAGCGAGCGAGAACTAACCCAAATGGACCTCGCTGGAAAACGCCTGAGGATGATAAAGCTCATGCGAGAGGCGAATCGACAAGATGGCGATGACGGCTAACGACTGGTGCACAGCGCCCAATCGGACGCTTTAGAAGCAAATTCCATTAACTCTTGACCACCATCGCTATCTAGCGAGTTACCGCGCACTCATCGAGCTCTATTATTCCCATGTCAACGACCTGGAAAAAATTAATTGTACCCAGGATCTATGTAGATCTAAATTTTTCGAAAAATTTTACATTTACCTAGATCTCAATAAGATCTACTCGTATGTAATTAATATTGGGTCGACTCGAGTGTACGTTATATATGGAAATCCAGGTAAATCTATAATTGTCCGAAATTTCGATCTACCTAGATCAAATTTTGATCTAAGAAGTAACTACGTAAATCTGAATTAGATCTACGTATAGAACTAAACTCTCAACTTTTGAGCACAAAGCGATGAGTGACACTTCAGTAAAGGCACCA
Source organism: Rhorus exstirpatorius (assembly GCA_963564615.1). Taxonomy (NCBI): domain Eukaryota; kingdom Metazoa; phylum Arthropoda; class Insecta; order Hymenoptera; family Ichneumonidae; genus Rhorus; species Rhorus exstirpatorius. The sequence goes on from OY751313.1 coordinate 50,617,967, forward strand.
TTTTACCCTATGCTTGACCACTGAAAGTGTAACTTTCGGTACCTCAGCGTTCTTTTGCCGTAAGAAGCATATTTAAAGCCCGTGACACAATGCGAGGAAATAATAAATAGGAATAAAAATCAGACAATCACATCACACCTCAGACAAGATGCACCAATCAAATCGCCGTTTCTTATTTCATATTTCCTATTTCCTCGCATTGTGTCAACGGCTTTAGTCTTAATAGTGCCCCGAGCATAACCTTAAATTTCGTCGAAAAAATATGGCGATTCTAGAACAAAGGTCCCTGTTTTTATTGAGGAATGGCGCTGCTAGTGCATTCCGGAACGGAACCGACGTATATCGGCAACTCAAGTGATCCCCGGCAGGGGGAATCCCCGTTCGAGTTTTTTCCCCCCAATACTTTGCGCGAATGAAGTAACAAAATGGGGTTCTCTGCGCAATGTGCGAACGACTCGACAGTTTTCAATTTTTTTGCTTTCTTTATGATTTATCATACAATTCGAATGTGACGAAACAAAAACAAAAAAAAATCGAGGGTCGACGAGCTCTGGCTTGGCCTTTCTCGTTTATGTCGAAAACTAATGATAATATCATTAGTTCCTTTCGTCATCGTCTTTTCATTAAGACTGGCACGTATAACCTTTTCTACCGCTACATGCGGGCGGTATTCCGTTAAAACTATTGAGCTAAGCTCACTTAAATAATCGCGTTGCCCGCACTCGGTGTAGTGCCTAGCTACCATAGTGGCTTTTGTCGTGATAAAAAATACAATTGACAATGAGTCAAAATAAAAATTAAAAAAAAAAACGAATGAAGAATTTAACATTGATCATAATGAATAATCGCGATAGCGACGTAAAACGTTGTCGCAAAAATTAACATTATTTACGCAGGCATTTCGATTGATTACACATAACGGTCTACGCGTAGGTACATCACAATTAATATAGTTACACTGTACACAATAATGATATTTACGCTCTTTTCTCTTCGCCATAAGTCCCTGTCCCCCCAATCATGCTCCACATCTCTCGAGAATGAATTTGATCCAGAGCCGAATGAGGGGATCGCGCAACTTCGTTATATACATAAAATAAATATTATCAACATTAAGCTATCCTAACACATTGCGCCACGCTCTGTGCCATACATAGTCGTATATATAGTCGTGAGCTTGTCTTATGCTTGTTATATCGGGATATATACGCCCAGATACATCGAGGATACTGGCTCTCTTTATAAAATTATATTAGGTACCTTGTATATAATATATACATGTATGTATACATATATATTTATATATAAATTGCACTGATTATAAATAACAGAAAGATAGAATGAAAAAAAAAAAAATGAAGATGGTGAAAAAAAAAACAAAGGAGACGTAAAAAGTTAATTACATCGATTACTTTTTTTTTTTTCCACGTCGAGCCAACGAGGTGAGTCAGACCCAGAGGCCTTTGGATACTTCAACCCCATTTTTGACCCCGAAAGCGCTATTTGGCACATAAGTATTATCACATCAAGCTCCCATCCTGAATCCGTTCGGTCATCATTCACATGACATTTTACGTTCGTCCGAACGATCCTTGTTCTCTTAATTTTTTTTTCTTTAACATTGCCAACTCAATGAACCATTGAACATGGATATGCATATTTAAAATTTTACGAAGGATTTTTTCCACGATCGTATAGGACAAGCCGCAATTTTTATTAACAAAAAAATGGCGTATTCTGTTTTGAAGATAAATTATTATTATTTTTGTATCGTATTTAAAATTTCCATACCGTTTTTTTTTTCACGTGGCCAGTATCTATTACTTTATTTTTTTGTTTTTAATGTTTCGTCGTATACTCTTTTGGGTTTTTACGAACCCTTTTCTCTTGTCACACGCTTCACTTTTTCCTGCCATTTCCCGTGTTTTCTGTGCAGCAGGGCAAACCAAACGGAGAAGAAAACGGTATGGTAAAAAAAAAAAAAGAAATTGAAAAAAATCACGACAGTGCTTTTGAATTGGATAAACAGTAGAAAAAAGATCAGCAATCAAATTGGAAATTAAAAAACGAATGAAGCAAGAAAAAAAAGACCTACTCTGGAGTTTGCGTGAAAATATTTTATATCAAAAGCCGAATATTTTTTATCTTGGTTCATGAAGAAAATGGAGTAAAGCGTTCTTGAGATGGGTTTAAAAGTTCATAGACCAGGAACCACGAGTGAAAAAAAAAGTTAACTTCTTTCGGGTTCTTTTCAGGACTATCAGAGAAAAAAAATCCTTGTGGAAATTTAAGAATATCATGATCAATCGCTTATTGAGTTGGCATGGAATATTCCACATGTGTGTATATCTAGTTTTTTTTTTTTTTTCCCCCTTTAAATTTTAGATCAAAGTCCAAGATCGAAATGTGAGAAATAATTGCAGATGCTCGAACAGAGTATGAGAGACAAAAAAAAAAGCCATAACAATGCCTTTCGCAATAATTTGATCGAGAGCTAACTCGTTTCATAAATAACACTAATCTCGAAATAATTCGTATAACATTTTAACGATTAAAAAAAAAAATCGCAAAAGAGTTTTCTCCCTTTTATTTTGTTAATTTGTTCTCGCGATGAGCTTTAACATCTCTTGGTCATCTCAGAATGTTCTGCCTTTTCTTTTCCTCATTCCCTCCCATATTTATCCTTCGTAGCAATTAAGACGATCAATAAATTAATGATGAAAATACTACAAGTACTAAGCATTGAAAGCTCATACGAAGTCGTTTTGTGTTCTTTGCGTTCTTTACACATTGGAAAAGTTTGAGATTTATACGTTGTTTGTTTGTTTGCTTTTTTTCTATTCGTCTTCCCTTATATTCTCTCTATTTGTGTTTACTGTTTACTCGTACGAATCTTGAGCACATGTCTCTCTTGTTGCCTGTGAATATTCGCATGTATGCGTGCGTCGAGTGCGGTTTGTCAATTCCCACGATCGTGTACGACCGAGGATCACGGTGTTGCGTTACGCGATTGACGAACATCATGCTCGAGCTTCGTTCTTGTTTTTGTTTTTTTATTTTCTCTTGTGTGTGTGTATGTGTGTGTGTGTGTGTGCGTGTGTAGTAATTTGAGCGCTGTAGGTACGTGACATTTGAGGGACAGGGGCGCTACGGACGCGTTTTCTCGACTTATTATCTCGATGTAGATGTCGCCTCTCACGATAAACGCGCTACAATAGGATTAGGAATGTACACGGTTTTACATACAGATCTTGCGGCTCTGGCCGTTTCCCGCGTGGTAGAAAGTGACACAGATATTGAAGACGTTCGTAGTTTACGGCAGCACCACGGACGTCGCTACTATCGAAGAGGGTGGATTAACATAACCTCAAGACTTTTAATTTCATAACGTGTATACGTCGCTCACCATATCGATGAATCCATAACAAACAAAAAAAACCGTCAATGCAGTAAGATGAAGAAAATTATATTAAAAACATGCAATTTGGTAGGAAAAGCACACTGCAGTATAGGCTTAGCGGACCATAAACCTCCTTTGATTTATGAATATTACGCCCTCTTTGAATGCAAAACAGATTTATCGTCCTCTAGTCCTTACTGCAGTGTGCATTTCCTACAATATTGCATTTTTAAAATAATTTTCTCGATCTTATAGCTCGGCTTTTTGTTTCTTGTGGACTTGCGCCATCAGAGAAAGAAGAGAGAGAAATCTCTTTCGATCTCTGTCGCATATAGGTGACCCTCTTGGATCACAGCGACTCTTGCGGCCAGGCTGTGAAATGTTAAACACGACTTCAAGAAGTGAGTCAACCTTCATCACCAGAGTCGCGAGATCTGGGGGTCGATTGTGTAATTACACTTTTTACTTTTCCCATCATCCAAGCATTTGGATTGGCTGACTTAATTTTGCAAACCAATCAGAACGTTTGGATAATAGGAAAAGTGAAAAAGTGAAAATAAGCAACCCCCCCCCCCCCCCTTGTATGTAAGACCGTGGAACACAAGACTTTTGGTCAGTCACCGGAAAGATAAAATACCGTACGGCGTGAGATTAGGCTCGCGATGTTCTAACGATTATGTCCTAATTTTATATTAGTTCGTTCATAAAGTCATTGAATTCGTTTCGACTAACAATGATTACAATACTTTTTTTATTCTCTTTCGTTCGCACGATTTACGCGCAGATTATTTGTCTCGGGCGTGTGTCCAATTTTAGGTTATATGTGAGAAATAGGCAAGTGTCAGATGGTGTAACATTGTAGAAACGGATTTAAGGATGGTCTACAATAGCCGTAACCGTATCCGTAACCGTTACTTTAAGAAGTTGGGAGGCCGTGTACTGTGTTACCCGTCTGCAATGCGCATTGTAGACGGTAACACAGTACACGGCTTCCAACTTCTTATAGTTACGGTTAGGAATACGGTTATGGCTATTGTAGACCATCCTTTAGCCAGGTGAGTCAATCTTTGAATGGCAACGCGTAACATTCACTGCGTGAAAAGTCACATTTAAAACTGACGCTTTATATTTTCTTCATACTTTTCGTCGTGAGTTAACTTCGTGATCATTCCCAGCGCGTCATTTGTCGTCAAGGCCTATAGCAGCCGAATTTCGATCGTAGCCAACCCAATCGGCGCAATCCTAGAGACATAATTCAGTCACAATGATAACCAAATGGTAATTTGCTTTCAATCTGGATTTCATATGTCACCGAACCATGATTAGCATTGCGCTGATTGATTCATCACATTTCAGGCGAGTAAACACGAATTTAATTACGAAACGAAATTTTCGAACGGACATATTTGCTAAAGTAGTACAGTAAACTCCCGCCCTAGGCTTGCTCGCGCTAGGCCTCTTCCCCTTCGGGGCCGCTCAGGTACCTGCTCCCACTATTTAGCCGTTTCCAAGGTGACAGTCACGTTGACGTCACCTGTTACGGCGCGTTTATTTACTTTTTGACAGTTCTGTGTCGTATCACTAAATACGCCGAGCGGGCAGGGCCTCCCAGATTATGCTCCACTGCTAGTATGATCGCTCAGTGGTGGGGGCTCCCGCAGTATGCCTTTTTCCCGTTTTTTCAGTCCCGACCCGAGGCCTAGCGCGGAAGTCCACTGCATTTGGAAAAATCAACTTTTTTTTTTTTTTTTAATATTCGCCCGACGTGCCTACAGCGCCCTGTGATTATCTTGGTAAATTCTGTTTTCTCAATGGAGATCTGTTATTATTCATTGTATCGAAGAAAACAAGTAGCATCTCGAGAATTTTTTACTCAGTGTTTTTATTTAATGCTCGTGGATCAAAAGATCGTTCATCAAGTGACATTAACATTAATGACCACTGACGTCAGGTTATTCGCGTTAAAGTGTTATCAGGACTTTTTGTAAAAGCTCACACCGGCCCGAGTATCGTTATTGCCTGACACTCCTGTCTCTTGTTGACGTGTTTTATCGTGTTGTGTTCTGTTCAATATCGCTACGAGTAATTGGCATTGGTGTGTGAATCTTGTGAGAGTGTTGTTTTTTTTTTCATCCTTGTTCTTAAAACGTGCACTATGGTCGAGACTAAATAACGCGAGACACGATTTCGTATGCCCGTACACAGCTTTCCCGAAACACTGAAGAAATGAGATTCGAAAATTCTGACGAGATTCATTTTTTTTCTCCCCTGCCAAGTAAAGCTTCCTTTAAGAATGTACACGCTAATCAATAAAGCAGAAAAGTGTGCCTCGCAGCCATCTCAAGGATGGCATTGAATATGTTTTTGTTGCTCGGATAATATGTGACTTGTCGATGATGCCAGCGAGCCTAGCGGCCACGAGAAACTTATGTCAGAATACACTGTTCGTTTATCTGAACCCAGGTCATGTTTCTTTTTCTGGGAAGACTCTAGGCCGTTGATGTGATTGGATTACCGGTGGTGTGGCTTTCGCTCAGAATAGAAACGAAATTCAGGCACTAAAGAAGCTTGGGCACTTTAATGCAAAAATCTCTCGACATATATCGATACGATGCCTTGGTTCAATGCGCTTATCCTGGTAGGGGAAATTCTCCACTAGTCATTATGGCTGCCGAAAAATTACAATTAACACGACATGACCGAAATAGCCAAAATAACTGGTACAAATGACTTGTTATCTTATTGTACGCAATTACATGAGTATAATTACAGTAATTTATATATATTCGTATCAACATTTAGTTGTTTCGGCCTATCCTTTGTGTACGAATTTCACTGTCGACCTAGCCATTATGTCTCACATATCGCCATTTCGCTAATCCGTCTGCCCGGTAAATTTGTGCAATTGTAAAGCTTCTGTGATTATTCCTCGCGGTCTTACTCGTGGTGACTGAGGCTTTCAGCACCTGGCACACCCAAGACTGTAAATAGACGTGTCAATCGTGCGTCTTGTTAGGTCCGAAAATGGCCCCAAAGATGGCACCACTTAAACTATGTATACACGGTAGAGCCCGTAGTCAGCCGTTAGTTTTCCAATCTCACCGCATGGGGGATCGTCACTTTTGTCAATCAAAGATTCACTTTGCGATAATCGCGAAACCATTGATATGGTTTTCTATTCCGCTGAGCCAACAGCGTGCGAAAGACCCGAATTGATTGGTCGGGCGTGATCTCATCGCATCGATCGTTTCCACTGTCATTTATCGTGTATAAACATGTATATATGTATATATGTACCATGTAGCGATGTCTCTACCAGAAGAGCTCGCGTGCTAGTCTTGATGCTCCGGGCTGCCAGATCGGCTGACCCGGAGCCGCGGTTCAATCCTCGTCGTGATGCTGTCGCGGACTCGCGTCGTAGCCACCGATCGAGCCCGAATTATCGGGTGAAAAGTTCATCATGTCGGTAGGCGATAGACTGTCCTGGGGATAATAGAACGATGGATGATCCTGACTCGGTCCCGCGGTACCATTGAGCAATGCAGCTGGCGGTGATACCGACGGTCTTGCCGATGGCCCGGGACCCGTTTGATGATGCTGACCACCCAGATCAGAGCTAACGGGCGATAGGAAACCCATTTCCGGACCACCGTCCCGACACCAGAGCTGTCGCATCTCCTGTCGTCGCTGACGCATCAGCGACTTGTACTCGGATATTCTCATCTTCTTGCCATCGACGATGCACGTACGCTTGGGACGTGGCCTGTACCTGTAGTCCGGATGTTTCTCCATGTGAAGTTTCGACAGACGCGACTGTTCCTCGTAATACGGCTGCTTCTCGGAATTCGACATACCCTTCCATCGGGCGCCTGGAGGATGCGACGGATGGAAAAGAAGAAGAAAAAAAGAACACACGAAATTGAAATTGACTGAAAGAGAAGATTGGATGTGGGTCGTTCGCATTGCTAACCGGTAGGCGAGTGTAGGAAAAAGTGAACATCCAATACTAGGCCATAAAACTAATTAGGCCGTATAAAATAAGATATCGATCTAGGCTCAATCCTTTTGTAGATACATGTCGTTGTTTATATCTTTGGGAAATCATGTACAATGATCAAACCCGATATTTTTCGTTTTTGAATGCATGTGTCATAATGAATTTAAAGAGAGTCTGCGAAATGATCACTCTGTCGCCTGCGGAATAAAGCGATCAAGACGATAGGGCAAAGTGATAACGACGGGAAGAATTTGAGCATTTGAGCATTCGAGTGATTAAAATAGGGGATTTTTATCTTCATAGTCTGGGGTTAAAAATCCCATTTGGACTGCTGACGCATCGACAAACAAAGCATCCCCAATCAGATACTGGCGAAACTTCGAGTATTGTCCATGATCTAAAGTTACTCGTCTACTCACCGAGTATTTTTGATATGTTGGAGTTGTGCATGTCCGGGCATGCTTTGAGAATTTTTCTACGTTCGTCCTTGGCCCAAACCATGAATGCGTTCATCGGCCGCTTGATATGTGGTTTGTTCTCGCTCTCGCGCTTCTGCTGTCTCACCATTTTCGCTGCGACAAAGATAACAGAGAAAACAATTGATTAAACACCCCCCGTTGAAGGATATCGATGTGCAGAGTTAACGAGTTCACGAGGAAGTGTGAAATCATAGGTTTCGGGATGACTAGAATTGTGGCTATGAGCGTCAATTGCCCAGGGGCAATACATCGGTCTCTTCGTCTCGTCTTGTCTCGCGGGACCCTTCAACTTGTATTGAATCACGTACACACACTGCACAATTTACGCGGTTACAATTTTTTAAATTTCATTTATCCTTCTTTCTTCTTCCCATTTTTCATAAAACTTTCACATCTCGTGCTTCGCGATACCACATAGCTAGTTTACGTGATGTTGATACGGGAGAGAGGAATAGGAATAGAAATAGAAAAAAAATCGAGTTTGAGACTCACCTTTTTCCGTAATATCCTCAGGGACTTTGTATCCCGGATCTCGCCACACTGAAAATTTACAACGATCATCGGTTATAGCTGCTGGAACATTTAACGCTTCGGGGCCAACCGTGTTGGATATAGGAGAATGTGAAACATTTATATAGTTATTTACGGGTTTATGGTGAACGATATAAAATATTTTACTTTAAACTTTCAAATGTTTATGACCGAGCATGGACGCTGACACAGTCCATCGGTATCAGTATAGAGAAAAAAAAACTATTTCTCAATATCGATATGATGAAACTTACTCTGCTGCGCCGAGAGAAAGTCTTGTTCCTCCTGCTGAGCCTCGTCTCGACCACCGGAATGTTTCATAGGCCGTTGCGACTGCGACGAGGGAGCTATCGCCCCTGGATTAGGTGGCAAACCGTATATACCGTGCATCGCAAAGTGTTTCTCGACCGCTGCTACTGCAGCCGCAGCAGCCGATCCACCGGGTCCACCTGTCTCGTCCTTGCCCATTCCTTTTCCCACTGAAGAGTGTAAAATAGAGCGAGAACGTGTATCAATTCACCATTGAAGGGGACAATAGAAGTTGTGGCATTTTCAGCATGTCTGACGCTTTTTGGGATCGCAGGGATTTCGATTTCAATGTCAAAAGTTTGATGGGTGACATGTATACGGGATGCAGTATGGTCAAGCAGAGAACAAACAGTGATTCAAGTTTAATCCATTATCAGCAACCAGAAGATTAGGAATTGGTTGAAGTGGAATTTAATGCCAATGTAGCTTGATTCCGTTTTCAACAACATACGTACTTTTCGGGAAAGAGGATTAACGAAACGAAAAAATTTAAATAGACGAACGATGTTGTGCCTATACTCACTCGGTGATGAGAGCGAGCCGTGATGCGACGGATAAGGGAGACTCGGCAAATAGTTTCTCGGCATCGGTAGACCAGGCGAAAAGAGTTTGGGTGCTGTAGCCGCGAGTGGTTGTTCTTGATGACCGCTGCTTCCCGCTCCCGTCGAGTGTGAGTCACTTTCGGGAGAGGACGAAGTCGGTACACCCGTTGACGAGGATTTGGGTTTCGTGAGATTGAGGGGTGCATCGGGATCCGGAAGGGGTGGCGCAGTCGGTGCTATCGCCGATGATACCGGGGTCGGTGATCTCTCTTTCTCCATTTGCGTCGTCATTTGTGCCAGATGAGCCGTCGCCCAGCTCTGACCTTCTCTATGACTGTTGATCATCTGCGTAGCAAAGCAGAAGAAATAATCCGTTATAATTGCTTTATGCTGGTTTAGATTGGTTGGATTTATGCTAGTTGAGCTGTTTTTTTGATGAAATTATATCTGGTGGCGTTACAAATGAGCAGTTGTGTTTTGCGCAAGCTTGAAGAATCAATGTCTTCAATTGACTTGTGCATTGGTGAATCGTTATTATCATTGTTTCAACTTACATTCGCGATTGAATTGATATGCTTGTTTCCGGTTGTTGTCGTCGATGTTGGTGGTGGCATCGACGTCACGGGCAATCCCCGTAGCTGCTCGAGAAACGGTAGGAACATGAGTGACTGCGGACCCGGCATGTTCAACTGGCCCTTCGTTATCTGAGCCTGTAGCTCCTGTATGTTGTGCTGCATTATGTGCTCTTGCTGTCGCTTCAAGTGTTCCGTTTGTAACCGTTGCAACTCGATCTGTTTCTGGGAGTCGACAGCCATGTGACCCGGATACGGCTGAAAAATAGCAAACAAACGAATCTTTGAGTTCAATTGCAATTGAAAGACTCTCTAGTGGATTGGCTCTCTGGGAGATAATGATGCAGAGAAAAAATTGTCTCTGAAAAATGTCTCCGTATAATCCTTTTCCGAGACACTTTCCTCTTCGTATCAAATCCTCCTTTAGGGATCCCTTACGACTATCATTTTATGACTGTTTGATCTGTATTTGGGCTCAATCAACTTTTGGGAAAAGTGATAAATCTTACGGATGCGTCCATCAATTGTGCGTTCCGTAAGATTTTTCTTCTTCCTCGATAAATCAGTGTAACTTTGGTAAAAGTTGGATCTAAGATTGGGGGATGGGATAGAATGCAAATGGGGATTTCCCATCATCTTAAAGACCTATCGCTATACAGATATACACACTGGAGCAACAATTTATTCAACTAGCGACCAACATAATTGTGCACCGCTGTTATAACGGGCTCTCCTGCTCTGGCTATGATCCAGACATGCTTGAAGTTTTAAGTCTATTTTGGACGATAAGGAAGACGTTTATTCATTCGCTATAGAGATGAGAAGAGAGAGAGAGAGAGAGAGAGAGAGAGAGCTGTGCCCGCAGGGTGCACCGGGAGTACGTCATATATCAGCTATATCGTACAAGCGCATATACGCAACTGTGCTTTATTAATATGTGGATAGAAGAACGCGCCCCGTTATTATAGACTCAAGCACACCTCAATCCGAATTATTAATCCCACTAGCTGGTTTTCTGGCCGCGCCTGCGACACAAATGATCCGCGAAGAGCATCAACGGATCTCGGGAATTTCCCTCAAAGTTAGACTCGATTAATACTGAAGATACTTAGATTATTAGCAATTTTTTTTTTTTTTTTCGAAGATAATGCACTCGTATGAATTGACGTAAAGTAGTGCGCACGTAGAGAGAGAGGCCGCTAAGTTTAAAATGATTCCGAGAGGTTGAAAAAAAATCTTGACGATGCGTAACAGGAACATTGAACAGGTACATAGAAGGTTATTGGTGCGCTAGGTTTTAGGTATTGTATGATATACAAAATCGTTGACTCTGTCGTTTTGTAGAACATTTGCATTTTTCATTTGCATTGTTATTAGTAAATATCCTTCCATTATTTTCTTGCACCAGATACTGATTCAACTTTCTACTGCACCAAATTTGACGGAACAACGTGAGAACAATACAAGAAAAATACTTTAGAGAGCTCAATCGTTCAAAAATTTGGTGACATTTGTTACGGGCTTGGCGATTGAGTTCCCAAAGAGTCGTATCGAAGAAAAATTGCCTGAATATCATGCAGAGATTATGAATTGATGAAAATTAGTTGTTTCTTAAAAAAAAAAAAAAAAAAAACCCTAACTGAGAAAAAGCTAAAAATTGCCACTTGCGCCAAGGAGCATTGAAACATGTTGCCAAAATGTGGCATAGCATCAGTTCGGTCAGTTTGACTCTAATAACCGATGTTTTTTACGTCGTTGAATTGCTCAAATTGTATAACACACTCAGGTGAGTGTCATGTTCGTTCAAAAAGCGTCTTTTCGTCGTATGGGCGATGGTATTTCATGTTCCAGAAATATGTTCCAATGCTTCTGGGCAAGACTAATTATACGTTTCCCCTCCTGAAGTCACTTTTTCAGTAGCGAAGAGTATTGAATTAATTTTTTTCGAGGACTTCTTCGGAAAGTTAATTCTCATGATTATAATAAATACACTCGAGTACCACTGAAAGATTTCCTCTCGGAGACGGCTGCGGCTTTAATTTGTTTGTTTCGCCCTCTCATTCACGAAATATTCGAGTCACACAGTGTCAACGCATCAAACGTACTGCAACTCGCAACCGAGTCCCCCCCCCCTCCCGTCCCTTTTTTTGGCTCCTGAATCAAAATAAAATTATACGTGAAAAATATCACGGATTATCCTGTGATGGGATTCAATAACCTTCCATGAAACTTTTTATTTTACATATTCCGACGGATGGATAATTTATCATCATACAATTGTTCGTACGTTCGACGGGATTTAACAGACAGGCAGCTAACTTTTGCGTTCACCCCTTCTTTTTGAGTCGGGAGGGTTACCAACTAGGGTGGTAGATAGGTTGAGGGGGGGGGGTGGTGTAAGGGGTGGCATTTGAGCTGCGGGATAGTGATATATAGCCGATGAGGTTTCATTATTCATCCGTTGAAGCTCAGTTATGCCGATGATACGTATCCATGACAGTTATACCGCCCACAGTGGCTAAATATAAACAGGCGGGGTGCCAAGCAAGTTCCATTCACATTCGCGTAGATGTGAAACGCGCGTGCGCGGTTTTTCGTTCTCCGCGGGGACGATATGAGATGCCGCGAGTCGGATAAAGAAAGAGCGAGTTGGAAAATGAGGGTTATAGAAGGCTGTGGACCAAGAGGGGCTGAAGAGAGCGAGAGGAGGGTACAGGAGGGTCGCAGAGACGAGAGATGCGGGAGAGGATACAAACGGAGCTTGCGCGACTTATAGTGAGTGGGCATAAGAATATTAGAACACACACACATACACACACACACACACACACACACAGAGGGAGAGAGAGAGAGAGAGAGAGAGAGGCCGTTCTGAATATGCATCCGCGCATTGACGCCAACTGCACCGACTAAAATTAGCCGCGCAATTACAGAAACATACCTATACCCCCATAACCCACGAGCGGGTGCGAATGCTTAGGCTTAGCTGGAGCATCCAGGAGTTATCACTTGTTCTCTCCATCATTATTCACTGTTTTTTTACCAAACACGTATTGAGGTATTCCATGCACCCGAACCAAAGGAATTTTAATCCCGCGACTCTTTTCGATGGAGGCTCGGAGTGCCACGTTGACCTTTAAACATTATTATTTTTTTTCATGTAAGTCACCGTTTGTTTTACAGACCAAGTTGTACACTGGATGTGGCACTTCGCAGTTAAAAAAAAAAAAAGAAAAAACAAGCGCACAAATTGGAAACTTACGTTTCTAAAAATAACATTTGAAGAAAATACAGTAGAGATTTTTTTTTCAGGTGAGCACCTTCGCACTTTCTCAAGACACTATTCCGAAGGCATTACAATTTTTCATAACAAATTGTCCTTTTGATTATTCATAGCGAAGAATGATTTGGAGGATTATTTATAGCGAGGAATGATTTGGAATGACAGTGGAGTAAATTATAGGTATCGGTGAAGCTTCTGCGATAAGAGGACATATATTACGAGTTTGCTTGTCAACATATAAATATCAGTAACGGAACAAATATTACGTAAGCAATGGGAATAGAGACACAAGTTTTCAGGAAGAAAATTATATGTATACTGAAGGCAGAGGTAGAGAAAGAGAGAGCATGTGGTTGTATCGCACTGGGAGAAAGAACTTGCAGGGTTTTCCAGTGAACCGAACGGACATCAAGGAATCCATAATCATAGATCAGAGAAGCAAAAGGTACATATAGTCCGTCCTTGTGTATACGGATAAGCCATGATACATGTAGTGCAGTATGCAATGTGCGATATATACATATAAAAAGAAAAAAAGATATATATACATAGGTGGACAAGAGAGTGAGAGAGAGAGAGAGATGAGAGCAAAAGCATAAGAGTTCTAATATAGAAAGATAGAGAAAGATGTTCCCAGAGATATACTCCCGTATATCGTTTATCGGCCAATGTTTATTATGCGTACGCCCGTCTCTAATCCTTTTGATATCCCCTACACTCCGCGTACTCCTCGCCGGTGCGTACGCTGCATTCGGCGAATAAACAAATTGCATGATTATCGCCTATATACATATATGTGCGCAGGCTATACGTATATAATGTAGCTGTATGAACTGGAGCTTCTGCGCCTCTTCTTGCGGTTTCTCCTAACCGGTATAATATTAATAATTCTCTTTGGCCCCGATAATCGGTCATAATGTTACAGATATATATAAATATATATGTATACACATAATTGTGTGAATGTGGCTTCTGTTGGCCGACTATTCTCGATCTTTCTTAATATCTCTTCGTCGATCTATTCACAAGAAAAACATACGTATAGTCTATATATTGCAATGGATCGTCCAATCCTTTCCTAAAGCTCGAGAAGTTACACAAGGCCCCGCCAGGTGGCTTCTAGCGAAGCGTCTCTCGCTCGTGAAGCGTCGTACCTTAGAGGCTTTAAGCCTCCGGTATTTCTCACAATAATTCAGTTCCTCATTCTTATCTACTAATACATCCGCGAGCAGAAAGTATGACGAATACTTTTATCGAAAATCAGATCTCTCGGAGTCTTGGGACATTGAAAAACGAGTTTTTTTTTTGTATTTTGAATCGTTACTGTGAAATTCCTCGAGCACATTGACTCACGCTTGTCTTTGTGACTTTGCCTGCCCTGTTATTATAACTTTTTCTACCTTTCTAGCTAACTCTACGTTTTTAACAAAGAAAAAAACATCCATCACGAAGATTCTATTTTTAAAATTCGAAAAAATGTCAATTTCTCTCGCACAAATGATTTTACATCATGCAGTTATATTATTATGCGTTCGAATGATCGTCAAGCGTGAGAGTATAAGTATCCGCGAGAGAAGCTCTTTTCTATCCCAGAATGAGAGGAACGACGATGACCCGCAAGAGAACGTCACAAAGACGACTTTGTTTCGTTTCGTGCTTGCGTCATCGTTTCTTCTTTAGGCTTTTACATCCATATATATTGCGTAAATGTGTAATACACTGTATAAAGCGTACATGATAACGTTCCAGAACAAATCGCTTTACCGCGCGTTTTCCCTCGCGCACAGATCTCTTACTCTCGTTCGCTCTCTCGTCTGCTGTACCACACACACTGCATTGTACAGCATTATCCCAGACGGAATAAATTTTTTTGTTTTGTTCGGTGAGCCAAACCTCGTAATGGGCGCCAGGCGCTGACAATAATAACTCGGAAAAAAGTTTATGCGTAAATAAAATTAAAAAAAAAATGGTCTGCCCTGTTTGAATACATACATACTTTTTTTTTAATTGAACCAAATTTACTTGTTCGAAATGAAATATATTTGGATGAAAGTCACACAGTGCTATTGCAGATGTTATAGAGATTTTTCTTCCTTTTTTAATCATCTCGTTTCGTATAATGGAAAAAAAAAAATGGCTCACGCTTCAGATTGCAACCAATTACGCTATTATGGCATTTGATTTTAGTATTTTTATGATGTTGCAAGGAATGAGTGTGTTACCGGGAGACATCGGACTTTGTAGAACTATAAAAAGCTTAATTAACAAAAAATACGTGATTTGTGTTCATGGTAAATAAATCGAAAAACAATAATTCAAACGTCCTCACGAGTAGACAATGATTCATGAGTCGAGAAAGCCGATTAGTACGAATTATATGTCAAAGTGCGAGTTGCGTCTTTACGCTGGACACAAGAGGGATCACTTAAGTGCATCGAAAATCTAACGAAAAAAAAAAAGGAAAACAGAGAACGACGATTTTGGCCGATGGTTGTCACACGAAGACACAGAGTCGAACCCTCGTCGTGCGAGGGATAGTCGAATCGAACATCAATGCGGCCTTCGCCAACAAGCACTACAGGTCGGTCTAATCGCGAATTTTGGAGTAGAATAGACCTTTGGGGCAATATGGGACACATTAAGTTCTATTTTCAAGCTCGAGTCTGTTCTATCGTTCGAACATATAAATTGAAGGAATTAAAGCTTATAAAATCAGTGATATGAATCGAGGGCAAAACAATAAATTTTAAAATTAACAATAATAACAAGTAGATTTTTAATAATACAGTTTTTAAAGGCTGCGCCACTACAAGCAATTTGGAAAAATTAATTTTTTCGGACGTCCTGAGAATACTTCAAGCCAGAAGGTAATGCGAAAATCCCGCGAAGAATGGCAAACACAGGTAAAAAAAAAAATCATTTTCGTTTGCATTCTTCTTGAAATTATATTTGCCCAACTGGATCCCGAAAGCTAATTGTTCGATTTATTTGAAATTTTTCGTTAATAAAACGAATTATTCTTGCCGAATATCGAGATATTTTTTCAATCCAATTGTCAGATTTTTCAGAACCTTCGTAAATTGTTCATAGCGTTTTAGTTTAAAAATTCATGTTCAAGACATGCAATATTCGAAAAATTATATTTGACAAATATATTGTTCAATGTATCTACTGCATGTCCAATTAAAAATATTACGAATCCTTTCTCGAAGTACAACGCATCGAGTAATCCACACGAAAGTGTCGAAGAATCATCTGAGAATTATGAAATATCAATTTTCTTCCAGATGGGCCATTTTGCCCCAAACTTTGTCTGCAAGCCAAGTTAGCCCGGTTCTCGATCCAATTAAAAATAATACCAATATTTTCTACAAGTACAATGCAACGGCTAATTCACATATTCAAGTGTCCAAGATTCATCTAAGAATTATGAAATATCAATTTTCTCCGTAGATAGGCCATTTTGCCCCGAATTTTTATTACAAGTATACGGAGATTGAGAAACGCGTGGAATCGAGGATCTCTATTCTCTCTCTCTCTCTCTCTCTCTATCTATCTCTCGGTCTCGCGTGCTTGGCGAGCCGAGAAAGAAATAAGCCGACACGGCGAGGCCGCGGAGACGTCAGAAGGATTATTGTCTTCGGGTTCTTATCTACGTCAGGGAGTCCTTGGAGGATATATCATGGGTTATACAACGTCAAAGATATATTTATAGTTAGATGTGTGTGAAAGCGAGTTGTGACGAGTATGTGCCGTTGTGCATGGTGGTAATGGGAAGTGAGAGGGGATGAGAAGCTCCCCTGGGAGCCAAGGGGAGAGAAGACAAGTAGAGAAGGATGGGAAAGAAGAAGAGCCACCAGGAGAACGCGATGACATCGGTGTAGGATCATCGAGGAGGAGGATCTGAGCACGACCGTCTCTTCGAGCGCGTCACCTCGAGCGAGAAACCACACCGGGGGCTTCTAACCCGAAGACACGACGATGACAACTTTTTCGTTATATATATGGCTCACCTTTTTCCTTTTTTTTTTTTTATCCTCTTTCCCCCCCATACCTGTTTTCACGTATAGAATCCTTTCATTCGTCTGTTCTTGCTTTTTTTTTCTTTTTTTTTTTATCGAAAATCCAACGTTTTCGAGGATTCGAGGACATTTGCGCGAAGGAAGAAAGATTTTTTTTTTCTTTTCGAGCACGCGAATCTATTTTTTTCGGTCTCGGTTTCATCCCTCTCAGCTTATTCACACTCTTTCTTTCCCCGCGTCTCTCGTTTTATAAATTTCTCCGCCACGAGATACGAGAGTTTCAGTTTTCAGCTTTTTTTTCAAGCTGAAAAAACAACAACAACTTTTACCGTCACAAAGCTTTCTCTATGAGTGAGTAAAATAAATTTTTTTTTTTAAAATGATTACGATCGCGGTACTAGCGATAGAAAAAAAAAAAAAATAAATAAATAAAGGGAAAATCTATGTGTCGTGATTATAGCCAACTCGGAAATATTCCTCGATGTAATTTATCGTTGCATCCGGTAACAAAGTTGTTTATTGGTTGAAAAATCTTGCCGACAACTTCATACCTTACTTCGTTATCTCGTGTAATAATGATGCATGTATGATCCATGCCTGTATACTCCGTCGTGATTCTCGAGGCAGCTATATATACATAAACCCTGGATTGTACGAAGTACACTCAACATCTTATTTGAGCTCCGACTCTCAAAGTTCTTCTCTAATTTCCTTACAATTAAAATATGTAACTCTGAAAGACCGTATCGAACCCTTCCCTCAACGATCCGTACAAACGGGGTGCACAGCCCATCCAGAGCACCCATCGAGTCGCGCCACGCGCCCGGGCGCCTAGAGAGTGATTAATTCTTAACAAGGCGAGGTTTGCTCGGTACTTGAGCGACCACGCGGCTGGCTTGCGGTCTGTTCTTCTCGTGCATGGAGAATGACGATAAAGAGAAAGTCAGAGAGAGAGAGAGAGAGAGAGAGAGAGAGAGAGAGAGAGAGAGAAAGAGAAAGGGACGGTAAGGGAGGAAGGAGGAAAGAAGAAGGGCTGAACGACCTCGTTGTCGAGCTTTATGAGAAAGGGACGAGAAGAATATGAGATGAAAAAAAGAGAAGAATACAATGACGATAGAAAGAGAGAGAGAGAGAGACAGAGTGAGGGAGAGGGAGATCAGTGAGAAGAACGCGAGGGAGGAAAAAAAGAGGTTACAACTGTGGAGATTTGAGGACGTTGAAAAGAAACAAAAAGACCAAAAAAAAAATGAACGTATGACGTGCACACATATCCCAGATGCACGTAGAAAGAAAGAAAACGTGTATCACAATGACTCCGGTGATTCCACCTCCCCTCTCCCTTAGAACCGTTATCATATCCGCAAAGCAGCAGCCCTTATTCTCATCCGCGTTATTCGTGCATCTCCCCGTCTTGTACAGTAGAAAAGAGAGAGATTTCGAGTGGAACGAAGAGATTCTGCACGAAGTAAGGGTCGATGGACAATATATGAACTACTCGGAGAGGGAAAAATGTCCGTGATGAGAAACAGACTTCAATTAATTTTTTACGTGTTGCATATAGACGCTTGCAAAAGAATAGTCACTTCAGGCTTGACTATCATTTTTCTACTGTGGTTCGTAAGGTAGTGTGCTTTTACCTATGTGTATAGGTAAGGGAAGACGGAGTAAGATGGCGTCTTGCTTTCTGTCTTTGCTTCCTCGTAAAGGAAGCTTTGTTTCCATGAAAAAAAAAAAAAAACATTTCGAGATTTTCACATGCCAATACGTTCAAAATGTCCTAAAACATCGAGTAAACACAACAATGCCTGCGTGTGTGTGTGCATGCACGTGTGTACAAACCCTGCAAAATTCAAACGTCTATGCAAAATTCGAACGTCTAAAAGAGTTTAAAAAAAAATGTATTTCCAAATTTGGCATTGAGACAAGAGTCGAAATGGAATGTGCATTTACAAGATGAATGATCCACCCAGCTACACGCTGATTTATCCTTAAATCCCTATCAATTTCACGATCTGCCATTTTAAATATCATGCCACAATTTATTAAGTTATTTTTCTCGTGAATGGTGCAGGAAAATTTTTCCAAAATTTGGGGTTAAACTTAAGGAGGTACGACTAGTATGAAGAATCCAACTGACGGACTTGAAATTTTTATATGTTTTTGCCGAATACTTTATGCGCCTATTGCCAAAATTTGAGCTATATTGACCGTTTAGTTTATTCGTAATAAAATTGCAAAGTCGAGCAGTTTGAGTTACTAAAGCACGTCGTCTTATGGAGACGGTTAACCGGAAGTGCTGTGATCACGGTTTTACTGCTCACGTATCCAACTACACCCGTTGAAAAACTGAAACTTGATAGATTAGATATAATAGATATTGTAAAAAATTGAAAAATTACTCTTCACCGTGTAGTTCTAGCACTACATCATAAAAAAGTTTCAATTTCCGGTTGTAAATGGTCAGAACGATCAAATAGCACCCACAGACTTAGCAACGTCGCGAGTAACAGCTGATGGGTTTCGGCAAACATAACCTAGCTTTGTTTTGATGTTAGCAACGAGGATAGAGTCATCTTCATTGGTCACGTATACCAACTTATAGCATCGCCAATGCGACGTTGCCAAGTGTTTACTTCAAATTCCATCATGTTATTTATGGAGTTTTATTATTTATCACGTATCAATTATATGTATAATTATCATTCTGCCGATCGTATTAATTCCACTGAGGTAATTCAAGTCTATTTTAATAGGTTTTCGGCTGATTTTTTAAAATGTTTTTTAGTCCGTTTTTGTGGTAGACATGTCATTATTATTATGATGGAGACTACTATCGAGTCGTTGACAATCTAATTTTTCAGTTTTTATTAGTTCATGCGCAATAAATTAATCATTTACCACAAAATTTTTCACATTATAATCGATAATATGAATAATCAATGCAAATAAACATAAATCAAAACAGCTGTGGGTAAAATGAATTTAGACTTTTTTTTGACTCCAAAGAACTAGTCGTACCTCCTTAACTCAAAGCGACTTAAATAAAACTATACCAGTAACTCTTGATATACTTTCATAACGATCGGCGCTTATTATTATTTATCAAAACGAAGCTTTCAACTTTTTTTTTTTTATCAAGACTTCAAGTGATCGAAGCTTCAAGCATCGCAGCTTCGATCAAGAATTTTATATTTTTTATTTGCAAAAAAACATTTTCGAGTGAACACTCGTAGAATTACTATGTTAAATTACATTGCCGATGAGAGACTATTCGAGCTCTTGGTCGAAGCCGGGTTCTTCGATTAAAATATCAGAGTTTATTTCGAAAAAATGCAAAAAAAAAAACGTCAAACGTAAAATTTGTAACGTTTGAACAATTCCACACGAGCAATTATTCCAGGACGATGATAAAAAAATTATTCGCAATGCCATGATGAGGGCAAAATATTTTTGTCAATTTCTCGATTATCTTTACAAGATTACGATGATTTATGAGATGTGTCGCGCGCGCGCGCGCGTGTGTGTGTGTGTGTGTGTTTGTGTGGATGAACAGGGTAGTCTGCGTAATTTGCTGTTTCAGCACAGAAAATTGTAGAAAAGAGAGACAGGATTCCAAAGAAATATATACTTGTGCGTTTAAACGTGGAATTTAGCGAGGGAGATTCAGCGAAAGATTCAAGGGAGAAGATTGA